>JARQOD010010610.1:0-26651 GCA_033576555.1 Oophaga sylvatica | reverse complement strand
TTGGTTTTTGAAGCCTTTTCATCGGCTCACACACAGCTGTTATGCTTCCCCAAGGATCGCCATGGAAGAACCTCGGCCACTGTTGCCCCAGAGACAAACTGTTATTCCACACACAGCAGCAAGTTCCCTGTCATCCTCACACCCCCAGGCCACAAAACAGCCATCGGTAGCACAGGCATGGATAAAAGACGGCCATACTCCGCAAACCATGCACGAGCACAGTCTCTGAATGCTGGCATTGCAAAACTCCTGTCCCTTGAAATTGCTGTGATTCAGGGCTGTGGAGACAGACGTTTCCGTAACTGAATATCATTGTCAATCCCACAATAAAATTGTGCCAAGCCGATTTCATTTAAAGCACAAGCCGTCCCTGTCTGCAAAGCATGTTGAGGGAAAAATTAAACATGCGCTACTAAAAGCCCTGTAGCAAGGGTCCACCTGACCACGATCTTTGACAGTACCATTGTTTTTGACTGCTACAACCAGTAAGGAAAGAGGAATTCTGTCCCTACAAATACAACTAAGCTAAATTTCCCTACGATGTAAGGGGGAACCTGATCCTGCGACCAGACCCCTAAAGTCCTCATCTAGTGTGAACGAAGACCTATAGTTGCGAGGGAGTAATCCTACAAGATCTAGGGACTGGGAGAAAAGGTGGACACCTCCTAACTAAAATTGTAGCATGGATAATTAAACAAAAAAATAAATACTTTGTGATCCTAACATCAAGCAAAACTGACAGATTAAGGCACCTAAGCCCCGGCTAGCTTAAAACAGTAGATAATACAATGAAGTCAAGCAAAGCCAGAAGGGGGAGCCAGACTAAATAGGGAAAAAAGGTCATGTGCCAGCAAACTGAAACAAAACCTAACAAGGGGGTTCTAACACCCATGGCCGGGGACAATACCTTCCCTCATGCCCATTGGGTCAATGTTGTGCACCGGGGTACTGATCTTGCGAGTGGCGCTGTACGGTTCTGCCAACTCCAAGGATTGCAGGAATCAAGTCTGTACACATTGATTCCTCCTCCTATTCCAGTTCCTCAGAATATCGCTGCAGGAGCCGTCACGGTCTACCTCCACATGGACCCGTGAAAAGTTTACCTGTTGCGACCGATATGAGCACAGCCGTGTCCAAATGTCAACAGGCCATCCTGAAATTAATTTTCCCTGGGGAATCTTAGCCACACAGCGCAGGAGCTCTGTAATGCCATAAAGCAGGAGAGCGACGTGTGGTTTTTGGAAGAGGAAAACTACAGGCAGGCTTGGTATGTGTGACAATGGCCGAAATCTGGTGTCAGCTCTGGGCCTTGGCAACCTCACTCACATACCATGTCTGTCATATGTGCTCAACTTGGTCGTGCAGAGTTTTTTGAGGGACTATCCGGATCTTGATGCACTGCTGCACAAGGTCCGCCTAGAGTGCGCTCACTTGCGACGTTCCAGCATGGCCAGATCGCTGATTGCAGCTCTGCAACGCAGATTTCACCTTCATGAACATCGCATCATATGTGACGTACCCACCAGGTGGAATTCCTCGTTACATATGTTGGAGCGGTTGTGTGAGCAGCAGCCAACAGTAATGGAGTATCAGCTGCATCAGGCGCAGTCAACTCGCAATTTGCGCCGTTCACACTTCACCACTACTGAGTGGGCCTCTATAATAAGAATAATAATATTATTTATTTATATAGCGCCATAATATTCCGCAGTGCTTTACAGTTTAACAGTTTCAAAACACGAGTCATAAGTAACAACGTTAACAATACAATAATTAAAGCAAAATCAGCCGCCCCTGCTGGTGAAAGCTTACAATCTACAATGAGGTGTGGGAGATACAAAGTACAGGTGTTTATATACAATGGTGTTTTTACAATGATGGTCCAGCCATTTTAAGGAAGTGAGGGATGCATGGAGATAGTGAATGGGCTACACACACAGAATTACACATAGAATGACTTTGATTAGTGAATGTGATAGGCCACTGTGAACAAATGTGTTTTGAGGGAGCGCCTGAAACCATCCAAATTGCGGATAGTCCTAATTTCTTGGGTAGAGCATTCCAGAGGATTGGCGCAGCGTGGGTGAAGTCTTGGAGTTGGGAGTGGGAGGTACGGATTAGTGCAGAGGTTAGTCGAAGGTCGTTTGCAGAGTGCAGCAGTCGGTTAGGCCGATAAATATATAATAAGGGAGGAGATGTAGGGGGGTGCTGCGCTGTGGAGAGCTTTGTTGGTGAGAACCAGTAATTAGAATTGGATCCTATAATGAATGGGCAGCCACTGCCAGTGTAATGAGTGGCGAATAACTCTATGAAGGATATCTGCCACGTTTTGCGTGCGTTTGATGAGTCAACGCGGATGGCGAGTGCAGATGATGCACTAGTCAGCCTGACTGTCCCCCTTATCTGCCTGCTTCAAAAAACACTGCAAGCATTAAGGCATGAGGTTTTGGAAGAGGTGGAGGATGAGGAGTCACAAATTCCATCACCTTCTGGACAGTCAGCGCAACGTGGTTCCTCACAAAGGGCTGGAGGATTTTCAAAGTACCATGCTGTATCAACAATTGAACCTCCAGAGTCGCTGTCTATATTTTCATAACCATTACAAACTTTTAATGTATTTACAAAGCACATAATGTACATTTTTTGTCTATCCTTTTGTAATGGTATTGTGTTTCCATAAACTGATGTTACAGAATTATGATACAAAGTTTTTAAATTTTGAGTTTTAAATTTTGTAAATTTATATGTATTTGAAGGACTTTGTGAGGAGGATGAGGAGGAGTCAATGGAGGAGGAAGACATCGCTCCAGAGGGAGGTAGACAATGCTCTAGTCAGTATGTAGACCAAGGGTGGGGTGATGCACAGCAGGCGGAGATGACGCCTCTTGCAGGGGACAAAGTTTCTTGGCCAGTTGGGAGTCTGCAGCACATGGTTGATTTCATGCTGCAGTGGCTGAGAAACGACCGCCGCATCGAACACATTCACACCACGTCTGATTATTGGGTGTACACCCTCCTAGACCCTCGCTACCGGGACAACTTACAAAGCCTCATCACACCGTTGAACCGGGAGCGTAAAATGCGGAAGTACCAAGACACACTGGTGCAATCCATAATGTTCTCCATTCCAGCCGAGAGCACTGCTGCTGCTACTGATTTACAAAGCAGCTCTGTGCGTCGAGGCAGTGGAGACAGCTCTGCAACAAGAGGGAGCACAAGCAGCGCCTCTGCACAGGGCAAGAACAGTATGTTCCAAATGTGTCGAAGTTTTGTGGCAGCGCCACCAATGTCTACACCATCCGAGACGGCTCCAGTCAGCAGGAGGCAACATTTCCGTAAGATGGTTACAGACTACATGTCTTGCCCTCTCAGTGTACTCTCAGATGGCTCTTCCCCATTCAAGTTTTGTGTCTCTAAGCTGGATACATGGCCAGAGCTTAGCCAGTATGCATTGGAGGTGCTGGCTTGATCTGCTGCCAGTGTATTATCGGAGCGCGTCTTTACTGCTGCAGGTGGTGTACTAACAGACCGTTGCATGCGACTATCCTACGATAATGTAGAACGGCTTACTTTTCTGAAAATGAACTAGTCATGGATCTCGCCTGAATTTGCCTGTCCGGTTTCAGATTAACTAACTGGTTGGCAACGTTTTCCATGTCTCCTGTTATGTTCATCTTTCTACCACCTGAGCTATACTCCCTGGGCTACAACACTGCCAGTTGCTGCTCAGAAGTGTCGTGTCCACAGACCAATACACAAGCTATAGTGATAGTGGGGTTCAGTAACGCCTGCTGTTCCCCTGCTGTGTGTCCGGCAAAAATTACTGCTACCTAGCTACACATGTTTAAAAAAACATGACATGTTAAAGTGGCTAGTGCTACACATAGATATCAGGCTACACCCTTATTTCTAAGCTGTAAACAAGTGAAACGTCAAATTTAAAACCATTCAATGATTAGTGTTGGTAACAAATCTGTAACTAAATAATTGTGACATATTATGGCAGATATCCACATGTCTAACACAAATGCTAACACAAAAGCATACTTATGCTATAGGGTACTGATGGTGAACCTTCTCACTCCATAACTTTGACCAATCCAACTCACATCATGCCTCAAATGCTGCAATGCTGGAAGTGCATAATGTGGGTTGAACTTTGACAACAGCTGCAGTGCGAAGGTTATCCTTCTGTGTTCTTGGCTTTTAAATAAAAGCATACAAGTAAATATAATAATACATTGTTGATTAAGGGACATGATGTACACCTGTAATATTGTGCAAACAATGGATGTAGGACTATTCCTCTTCAACATTACTTATATTTGTGTCATTTGAAAAAATACATATTTTAGTTAAAAATTAAAAACCCATGTTCAGTAGCTGTGAAAGGCCCGTTTGTGTACTTCTATATTGTTTGCAACCAATGTATTGTATACGGATGGAAGCGCGTCACACTAATAGATTAGATTTATTTTAAATGGAATGTAGCAGAACCAATTGGAGATAAATGAAAAGGATGAGCCACTGAGACACGCTCAGCAGAGTACAAGCAGCAGTGCTTGAACAAGTAACTGGAGCGTGATCTGCACTCAAAAAAGTAAAAAACACAGACTGAAGTGAACACTGAAACACAACTGTCCACAATCTGTGAAAGGCTACTCCTTTGTGTACTTCTATAATGTTTGCAACCAATGTATTGTATACGGATGGAAGCGCGTCACACTAATAGATTAGATTTATTTTAAATGGAATGTAGCAGAACCAATTGGAGATAAATGAAAAGGATGAGCCACTGAGACACGCTCAGCAGAGTACAAGCAGCAGTGCTTGAACAAGTAACTGGAGCGTGATCTGCACTCAAAAAAGTAAAAAACACAGACTGAAGTGAACACTGAAACACAACTGTCCACAATCTGTGAAAAGCTCCTTTCTGTACTTCTATAGTGTTTGCAACCAATGTATTGTATACGGATGGAAGCGCGTCACACTAATAGATTAGATTTATTTTAAATGGAATGTAGCAGAACCAATTGGAGATAAATGAAAAGGATGAGCCACTGAGACACGCTCAGCAGAGTACAAGCAGCAGTGCTTGAACAAGTAACTGGAGCGTGATCTGCACTCAAAAAAGTAAAAAACACAGACTGAAGTGAACACTGAAACACAACTGTCCACAATCTGTGAAAAGCTCCTTTCTGTACTTCTATAGTGTTTGCAACCAATGTATTGTATACGGATGGAAGCGCGTCACACTAATAGATTAGATTTATTTTAAATGGAATGTAGCAGAACCAGTTGGAGATAAATGAAAAGGATGAGCCACTGAGACACGCTCAGCAGAGTACAAGCAGCAGTGCTTGAACAAGTAACTGGAGCGTGATCTGCACTCAAAAAAGTAAAAAACACAGACTGAAGTGAACACTGAAACACAACTGTCCACAATCTGTGAAAAGCTCCTTTCTGTACTTCTATAGTGTTTGCAACCAATGTATTGTATACGGATGGAAGCGCGTCACACTAATAGATTAGATTTATTTTAAATGGAATGTAGTAGAACCAATTGGAGATAAATGAAAAGGATGAGCCACTGAGACACGCTCAGCAGAGTACAAGCAGCAGTGCTTGAACAAGTAACTGGAGCGTGATCTGCACTCAAAAAAGTAAAAAACACAGACTGAAGTGAACACTGAAACACAACTGTCCACAATCTGTGAAAAGCTCCTTTCTGTACTTCTATAGTGTTTGCAACCAATGTATTGTATACGGATGGAAGCGCGTCACACTAATAGATTAGATTTATTTTAAATGGAATGTAGCAGAACCAATTGGAGATAAATGAAAAGGATGAGCCACTGAGACACGCTCAGCAGAGTACAAGCAGCAGTGCTTGAACAAGTAACTGGAGCGTGATCTGCACTCAAAAAAGTAAAAAACACAGACTGAAGTGAACACTGAAACACAACTGTCCACAATCTGTGAAAAGCTCCTTTCTGTACTTCTATAGTGTTTGCAACCAATGTATTGTATACGGATGGAAGCGCGTCACACTAATAGATTAGATTTATTTTAAATGGAATGTAGCAGAACCAATTGGAGATAAATGAAAAGGATGAGCCACTGAGACACGCTCAGCAGAGTACAAGCAGCAGTGCTTGAACAAGTAACTGGAGCGTGATCTGCACTCAAAAAAGTAAAAAACACAGACTGAAGTGAACACTGAAACACAACTGTCCACAATCTGTGAAAAGCTCCTTTCTGTACTTCTATAGTGTTTGCAACCAATGTATTGTATACGGATGGAAGCGCGTCACACTAATAGATTAGATTTATTTTAAATGGAATGTAGCAGAACCAATTGGAGATAAATGAAAAGGATGAGCCACTGAGACACACTCAGCAGAGTACAAGCAGCAGTGCTTGAACAAGTAACTGGAGCGTGATCTGCACTCAAAAAAGTAAAAAACACAGACTGAATTGAACACTGAAACACAACTGTCCACAATCTGTGAAAAGCTCCTTTCTGTACTTCTATAGTGTTTGCAACCAATGTATTGTATACGGATGGAAGCGCGTCACACTAATAGATTAGATTTATTTTAAATGGAATGTAGCAGAACCAGTTGGAGATAAATGAAAAGGATGAGCCACTGAGACACGCTCAGCAGAGTACAAGCAGCAGTGCTTGAACAAGTAACTGGAGCGTGATCTGCACTCAAAAAAGTAAAAAACACAGACTGAAGTGAACACTGAAACACAACTGTCCACAATCTGTGAAAAGCTCCTTTCTGTACTTCTATAGTGTTTGCAACCAATGTATTGTATACGGATGGAAGCGCGTCACACTAATAGATTAGATTTATTTTAAATGGAATGTAGCAGAACCAATTGGAGATAAATGAAAAGGATGAGCCACTGAGACACGCTCAGCAGAGTACAAGCAGCAGTGCTTGAACAAGTAACTGGAGCGTGATCTGCACTCAAAAAAGTAAAAAACACAGACTGAAGTGAACACTGAAACACAACTGTCCACAATCTGTGAAAAGCTCCTTTCTGTACTTCTATAGTGTTTGCAACCAATGTATTGTATACGGATGGAAGCACGTCACACTAATAGATTTGATTTTTTTCTAATATAATGGAGCTGCACCAATTCCACTAAATAAAATAAAAAAAAAAAAAAAAAAGTGACACGTGCAGATGCCTACAAACAGCGGTGGATGCAGAGCAAACTGCAGCGTCACCTGCACTGTCACACACACACCTTGCACAGAGCTGTTAAAACAACATGGCAAAATGAAGCTTTACACAGCGGTTGGTAAACTAGCCTGCCTCAAGCACAGTAGTACACAAAATCGCAATATCTAACTGTCCCTCAGAGTCAGCACAGCAGCGTTCTGTCCCTAACTGAGTTCACAGCACAGTGACGCTAAAATGGCTGCGGCGCCTTTTATAGTGCATTCTGACATCATTTCAGCAGCCAATCACAGCCATGCCATTAGTTAAGATGACCGCATCATTACAGGATGTGCCCACACTTCGTAGGATTCCTCATTGGCTGACTAAAATCACATTGCCTCTCAAAGAATTATGGGAACTTCCGATTCCGGTATACGATATTGAAAAAGTATCGGAATTAAGTATCGGAATTCCGATAACTCGAATATCGGCCGATACCCGATACTTGCGGTATCGGAATGCTCAACACTAGTGCCCACACTTCTTAGGATTCCTCATTGGCTGACTAAAATCACATTGCCTCTCAAAGAATTATGGGAACTTCCGATTCCGGTATACGATATATGGAAAATATCGAAACTAAGTATCGAAAGGCCGATAGAGCTAATATCGGCCGATACCCGATACTTGCGGTATCGTATCGCTCAACACTAATTGTTAATCAAGAACTTGGTGAGGTCCTCGAAGTTATAGAAGGTCTGGTGGTCTTTTTACTGGGCCTTGCCCCTTTCCCCCCAGCCTTACTCCTAGCCGCGGTTATCTCTGACTCAGGAGCACCATGAACCGCAGTAAGGGGTGGCCTTCTAGCCCCATGCGATCCCGACGTTCCATCACCGTGAATCACCCAATCTAATACAGATGTGAACCCGACGTTCCATCGCCGGGTATCACCCATCAAGTTAATGTGAATCTGACGTTCCATCGCCGGGTATCACCTAAATGTTCAGTTACTGTGACCCCGGCATTACATCGCCGGGTATCACCCCCAAAAACTCACCAGACTGCCACCACCTCAACATCCAAATGAAGGGGATCCACGTATTTAACGAGTCCCCAATCCTCCTTTTTTACCAACTTCGAGGACCCACCAATGCCACACCGAGAGCGCCTTGATCTCCTCAAGAGCTTGAGACCCCACCATTCGGCAATGCTGTGGCCTGTTCTATGCCGTCCCACAATCCCAACATCCACAAATCAGTTCCCACTGTATTCAAATGTACCCCGTCCGCTAACCAAAAGTCCTCGTCAATATTATCAAAGCCTGCATGGAGCACCACCACTCCTCCATTCTGTACTACAAATTTGGACACTGCCTTGTTGATTTTAATTTGTGCCCTGTTAATCCCCGCAACGGATTGGGCTCCCCTCCACGTTTTTCTGGGTATCATGTCCTACCATACTACCTTTAACTTCGGAAAGGCCCCCCATAGTTGCTTCAAGTCGATTGTGACGTCCCTGACCAGCGCCTTTCCAGAGCGGACCCCCAGGTCGTTACCTCCCTCATGTAAAACTAATATATCCGGTGCCCCGTGACGCCTTACGGCTAGGTGAAACTCGTTGATTACCTGACATCACACCAAACCCCTAAACCCCAACCACCTATTAATGCCACGTTCCTGCTGAAGCCTAATTGTCTAGCCTCAGTCCGTATGTCGGCTCGCCTTTCACCTCAGTGCACATAAGAGTGCCCTAGAATCCAGATTAAAAGTGGGACCCGGCCTGTAATGAAACAAACATAAGTTAGTCTTCCAAGTTTTTGGGGAGGTTGACCACCTCGTACTTGTTTGGTCATATTACCACCTCAGAACTCAAACCTCCTACAGCTGCTTCTGTAGCAGCCCCGATGCGAAAGGAATGACTGACGTAGCTGCGTGCATCCCTGCCCATTGCTTCCAGGCACTTCCAGAACACCGTGATAAACTGGTATTTTGACAAGCATGAGCCATCCTCGTGGCACAAGGGCCCCTTTTTCGTGGGCCTCCCGGCCATAAATACTCCAGAGCATAGTAACAGGCACATAATAGAATCTTTCACCCTTACCAGACGTATTTTCCTGCCTCTTCCCCGCTGGTCTGTTTTTGACTTTCTAATCCAGAATTCTAACTTCACTCTGTTGGCCGATATGTCCTCGGCCAGTATGCCTCCACTTCTGTTTTTTCCCCGTGCCACCAATTCTCCTATTCTCATTGCCCCGAAAAAGGCCAATGAGAACGCCAACCTGAACAAACCAGCCTCAAATTTTGTCCTGCAGACTCCTTCTAACTGCTTCCCAATCACTTCTAATAACCCGAATGACACTGGCCTCCTATCATCCAATTGAACCTTATCTTTACGATAACCCTTAAGCGCTGGCCTCACTAAGAAATTCTTTGTTAGGTCCGTCCTGTTTCGAAGTTTGAAACCAAAAGCCAAACCGGAAATCAACCAGTTTATCTTAGCTGCTGACCAATTACAATCTGCCCCCCTCCTAATGCCCATTAGCAACACTCCCTATTGCTCCTCGTCTGCTAATTGTCGGTTCCCCTGTCCTAACCATTCCTCCCACAGCTGCCATGCCCGCTGATACACTGTCCAGGTGCTGCTAGATAACGATGACCTGATTAAAGGCTCGGCAGCCTTATACCACCTTCCAGAGTCCGGGAGGGCAGGGTAAGCTCTCTTCTTCCGCTCCTGGGGCCAACGCCCAAAACCACTCCCACTGAAAACGAGAAAGTGCATCAGCTATCGAGTTATATTCGCCTGGCACATGTGCCGCAGTACAATGAGCATTGATAGACAAGCATACCAAGACCAACTGTAGCAGCACCCTGATTACGGGGGGAAGAATCAGAAATATTATTTATTGCCATCACCATGCCCATGTTATCGCATTTGAAGCGGACCCTTTTGTTTCTCAGTTTGTCCTTCCACAACGACATCGCCTCCAATATGGGGAAAATCTCCAAAAGCGCTATGTTTTTTACTAAGCCCGACTGCACCCATTCCTGACGCCACTTTTCCTCACACCATTGCCCTTGTAAGTAGGCCCCAAATCCTGTGTTCCCCGCTGCGTCCGTGTAAAGATCGATGTCCGAGTTACAGCACAAATTGTCCATCATCAGAGATCGCCCGTTGTATTTATTCAAAAATGCCCCCCATACCTCCAAGTCTGCCCTGTTTTTTGCCGACCATCGCACATAATGATGTGGCGACCTCAACCCTGCCGTTGCTCCTGCCAACTTCCTTGAAAAGACCCCACCCATGGGCATGACGCGACAAGCAAAATTCAAGCTGCCCAGCAAAGACTGCACCTCCCGTAACTTCAATTTTTGAGTTTCAATGCCCTAGCTACCTTGGCCTTTAGCGCCAACACCTTATCCTCCGGCAAGCGACACTCCCATTTACTGTATCTATCACAATACCCAAGAACAATATACATGACGTAGGCCGGATGGTTTTTTCGGGGGCCAGGGGAACCCCGAATTCCCTAGCTACCCACTCCAAACTCTGCAAAATGATCTCACACACCTGCGATTCGGGCGGCCCCACACACCAAAAATCATCCAAGTAATGGATTAGTGACTTAAAGCATGAGATGTTCTTTACAACCTACTCAACAAAAGTGCTAAAGGTCTCAAACAATGAGCATGACAGAGAACAGCCCATCGGCAAACACCTGTCCACAAAGTATTCATCCTCCAAATAGCACCCGAGCAAGCGCTGACTACTGGGATGTACCGGTAATAGCCTAAACGCTGATTCTACGTCCGTTTTTGCCATTAATGCCCCTTTTCCACATTTCCTCACCCACTGTAAGGCCTCATCAAAGGATGCGTAGACCACGGAGCATAACTCTGGGAGGATGCCATCGTTGACTGACTTGCTCCGTGGGTAGTCATCGGGAACAGGTGGGGATTTGAAAGGACCCGCCATTCGGCCTAGCAGCACCTCTTGTTTTAGTTTGTCTCTCACAACCTCCGAGTGCTGGTAAGCCGAACGAAGATTTTTTAAACTCTTTTGTATTTGAAATGGTGGGGAGGGAATAATAAAACCGTCTCTGAAGCCTCGTGTTAGTAGGTCCGCTTTGGCCGTATCGGGATATTTATTTAGGTATGGGAGCATCGTGTGGAGCTTGATTGGTGTTAGCCCCTTGACCATAACCATGTCCTCCACCTTTCCCGCTATTCCTGCTGAAACATCTGTTGGCCCCGTGTGTGGACCCGTTGCAAGTTGCGCACACGTGCTTAAATCTGCAGCCTGGGCCAAACTTACACTGGTTGTCGTTGAACTGCCAACACAGCCCGGTCTTTTGCCCGCCGCTTCTGGCCTGAAAACTGCCTGCCGCCTGAACACGTGCCCCGTACCCCCCGTGGCCGGAATTACCAGCCCACCCTTGAAAGGGGGTCCCCTGTCTGTGATTGTGGTACATAAACTTTAGCCAGAGGCTAATGTCCTTTTGTTCCCATCTAATAGAGGGGCGAATGGCCTTACACTGGAGAAATTGCTCATCATATCGTAACCATGCATACCCCCCATATGTCCTGTACGCCTCGCCAATGAAGTTAATATAACAAAATAGCTGTGAGCAGTTCCAAGGTGCTCTCTCCCCATCACACTGACCAAAATGCCTAAGGCTTGTAACCAGTTTGTAAATGTCGGTGGTATTACTGGACCCCGCTGCCCCTCATCCTCATCCTTTTTATTCCCCCCTTTTCCCAATCTCTCAAGGCTCACCTTCTCCAGATGCAATAATGAAAAAATATCGAAATACTCATCCTTCCAAATTTTTTCTTTTACTTCCTTTCTAAGGTGCGCGCCTAAGGAGCCCGCAAAGCAAATGTATACCTCCCCCGTGCCTTGTCGTCCAGCCTACCCTGTTCATCTTCCCCGGATGGTAAGGCTTCGGACTGCTCTATTGCTCCTTCAGTCCCACTCGTGCCTCCCCTTTGAGTGGTGTATGGGCTAGTCCATGCGGCTAAGTGTGCTTTGCCGGACCCTTCCAAGCAGTCTAACCTGTCCCGTAATGTTAGCAACGTGACCCAATCATTGCTGGGGGAACTAGGGGTTGATGTCACGGGAAATATTTGTTCACTATTTGTCCCCGGACTAACCCCCCTCCTATTAGATGAGCCCACTACACCCAATGGACACAACACAGATTCATAGTTACCAGGCCGCCAGGGCCTTGCTGTCCCTCCGGCCGTCAGGGGTATGGATTCCTTGCTGTCCTCGCAATCAGACTGGTCCTGGACCAGTTGCCATGTGGGTTCTGTGGGTCTTGCCTCCGAGGCCCAGATCGGCCGTGGGTCAGTTGTCTGGTATGTAGGACGCCTCCTCCCCGTTTGCTGCTCCGGTGACTAGTGTTGAGCATTCCGATACTGCAAATATCGGGTATCGGCCGATATTCGCTGTATCGGAATTCCGATTCTGAGATCCGATATTTTTTGCATATCGGATACCGGAATCGGACGTTGGCAGTAAAGTTATATGGGGAGTTTCTGTGCCACAGAACAAAGTACGTGACACAGGAAATTCCCGAAAGTGTTTCTGTCAGTGTCGGTCGAGTCTGTCAGGAGTCAGCAGCACTTACCTGGCAGAAGATCCCCGGTGGTCACGTCCTGGACTCATTGATGGCTGCCATTACCCTCTCCCTGGAAGTCACGTGCAGCTTCTCGCGATAATTGCACGTGCTGCCGGGTACTGGGTAATCTCGGCCAGCTGTCACGAGAGTACAGCAGTCCGGATGACGCCACCACCGGGGAATCTGCACTGGTAAGCTGCTCTGCTCTATGTGGATGTCAGGCTCAGCCTGTCATCCAGATGTAGCAGAGCTGGACTCGTCGTGGGACACTCGTGATTTTGGACTGCGTCGGACAGGGAGTATTTGTGTTGATTTGTTATTTTGTTTTTTTACAGGAGAAAGATGGCATCGCAGGATGAGCGTGAAATAAAAATAATGAAAACTGGGTTGTGTTTTATTTCATTAAAATACTTTTTTCTGGCTGTGTATTTTTTTAAAAATTTTCAACCTTTATGATTAATAATGGATCGGTGTCTTATTGACGCCTCTCCATTATTAACTGGGCTTATTGTCACCGTTCAATCAAAGGTGACATTAACCCCTTATTACCCCGCTTGCCACCGCTACAGGGCAAGTGGGAAGAGTCGGGTAAAGTGCCACAATTGGCGCATCTTTGGATGCGCCAATTGTGGGGCTGCTACAGCCTGGTATTTTTAGGCTGTTGAGGGCCAAAATCCATGGGCCTTGACAGTCTTTTAATACCAGGCCTCAGCAGTCTGCTTTTTACTTGGCTAGTTAACAAAAATAGGGGGACCCCCATGCCATTTTGTTTTTGAGGGGATCCCCTATTTTTGTTAACCAGCCAAGCTAAGCAGACTGCTGTGGCCTGGTATTATCAGGCTTGCAAGGTTCATGGATCTTGGATCCTTACCAGCCTGAAAAACCAGGCCTCGGCAGTCTGCTTCATCTGGCTGGTTAACAAAAATAGGGGGACCCCACGCCATTTTTTTTAGAGGGGATCCCCTATTTTTGTTAATCAGTTCACTTCAGGTCAGCCGGGATTCCCTCTGGCGTCACTGATGCAGTGCGATGTCCCTGGCTGACCTGAAGTGAAACTGGGAAGCAATCAATTATGCTAACCACTTCCTCTCCTGTCAGCCAGGAGAGGAGATGATTCAGTCGGGGGTTTACTGCGAGGCTGTCAGCATTAGCTGCGGTCCCTGCAGTAAACATTAACCCTTTCAAAAGGATTACATCGGGGACCTGACTAAACATCAGATAGGTAAGAATAATGTTGCTTTATTATTTTATTTTTATTACAGGTGAACAAGGGCTTCGCAAGGAATGGCAGTAAAATAAAATATGGTCAAAAACTGTGTTTATTTCATTAAAATGATTTTTAATTAAAGTGTGTGTGTTTTATTTTTATTTCATACAATAGGATTAATAATTGATAGTTGTATAATTGACAGCTCTCAATTATTAACCTGGCTTAAAGTCACCTTTCAATAGCAAGGTGGCTTTAACCCCTTATTAACCCATTCGCCACTGCTACAGGGCAATGGGAATAGAAGGGGAAAGTGCCAGAAAGGGCGAATCTAATTATAGATTTGCCTTTTCTGGGGTGTCTGGGGGCAGATGTTAGTAGCCAAGGGGGGCCAAAAATAATGGTCCCTCTCTGGGCTATTATTATCTGCCCCACTCGCTGGCTTTGTCTGTCTGGTTGAGAAAATAGGGCGGGAGCCCACACATTTTTTTTCAACAATTTTACACCTCATATATTTATATATATACATGTCATTGAATTTGTGACATATATATTATATATATATATATATATATATATATATATATATATTTATTTATTTATAGTACATACACTTCTACATAGTATAATAGCCGCTAATTCAATTGCCGGCTTTTGTGAAATTACAGACTCGACATGAAATGACACATGGTTTACATAGAGTTAACCATGTCATTTCATGTAGTTTGATATATGGTTTTCACTAACAATTACATGAGTGCATGTGTGCAAAATTTCACACATGTAGGGGTTAATTAAAGGTGTAAATTCGTAGAAAAAAAGGCGTTTTTTTACAACGAATTTACACCTTTAATTAACCCCTATATGTGTGAAACTTTGCACACATACACTCATGTAATTGTAAGTGAAAACAATATATCAAACTACATGAAATGACATGGTTAAACTGTATGTAAACCATGTGTCATTTCAAGTCGGGTGGTTCTGTAACTTCACAACAGCTGGCATTGCCCGGCAATTAAATCAGAGGCTGTTTTACTATGTAGAAGTGTATGAACTATAAATATATGTATATATATGTCACAATGACATATATATATATATATATATATATATATATATATATATATATATGTATTCTACGTGTGTATATCTAGTGTTTACAAGGAAAGAAAGGGTTTTTTTAATTACGATATTTCTGTCCCATTGACTTGCATTGGGTTTCTGGTATTGGATCGGCGATACCCGATACTTTTTGAGTATCGGGCCGATCCAATCCGATCTGATATTTCTGGATATCGGGCAGTATCGCTCAACACTACCGGTCACACACTTCTTGCAGCACCCCCCAGTTGTATGGCCGTTAATTCTAGGGACTGACCTATGGGGGGCCCCAGGGATCGAGTGGGCTCCCTTCTCTGCCGTGGCTTGCTTCTGGCCCGATGCTGCGCTCTGACAGGCATGTCCAGGGACAGCCTTCATGGGGCCTGGTAATGCATGCCGGGCTAAGGGGCCTATCCCTCCCCCCCAGTGAACCCACGGCCAGCCCTGTGTTAACCCTGCTCTGCTCCGGCATCTCCCTGGACGGCCTGATTCCCGGGGGCCTGATTGAAGGACCCTGGAAACAAGATGGCGGTGTCCATGTGCTACATGCGCTGCGTCTTCATTCTCCGCACCGCCGTCCTGCACCACAGGGGGCTACCGCCACGTACCTGGGGTTTTCAATGGCTCCCATCTGTGCTGCGCTGCCAGAGGTCAGTCAGTCGCCACGCTGGCCCTGACCGGGTTCAGAATGATCACGGCGAGGTGGGACCTGACCTGTGAAGGGGCACAGCGTTGTCGCCGCTGTGCTCCGGGGGGTCGCCACGCTGAGGGGGCTGCACAACAGGGGAGACGCTGCGCAGCTTTCTGGCTCACTGACTGCAGGCACGTGCTCCCTGTCCTGCTGCTTCGCCCATCCTAGGTCCCCGCTGTACCGAGGAGCCGCCACCACTACCACTCGCTGCTGCCTGCCTGGTACGTGACCCCGCTTCTACCCTCCTGGCTGCAGCCTGCCAGACCCTGGTGGGACCCCCACTACTACATAATAACCCCTTAATGGATTCCTCCTGCCAGCCTGGTGGATGCAAGCTGGCTGCCTCATGGAGTTTCGCTAACAGGGCTTCCATACCGGTGAGTTTTCTGGGCTGGGGAGGCTGGTGGTCTTCTTGCTGTCCATCCTGGTGGTCCCGAAAAGAGGCTTTGTTTCCCTTGGTCAGTCCTTTTTGTCCCCTTTGACCCCACCTCTCCCTATGTCATATCCTTTTTTGCTCCCGTCCAATCGTCCTATACCCCCCTGGCTCCCTTACACCGCCCCCACCCACCCTTTCCGTATCCCTGCCATCATTTCCTCCCAGAGTCTTGTCAGCCACCCGTTAACCCTTCGCTCCCACGTCTGGCTGCTACTTTACAGCCCGCCTCTGTTCGCACAGCCTCTCAACCATGTGCATGGTGGAGTTCCACCTTGTTGCAACGTCTATGATTAGGCGGTGCTTGGGGGGTGGAGCGATCGCTGTAGCCTCTGCATATGACTGGAGTCTAGGGGCGAGCGATGAATGTGCGAGCACAGTCTTCGCACCTTTTGGAGCAAGGCTGGTAACTCCGGATAATTATTTATGAAGCACTGCATCACCAGGTTCAAGGTGTAAGCCAGGCAAGGTATGTGTCTGAGTTTTGCCAGGGCTATGGCCGCCACAAAATTACGGCCGTTATCACTGACTACCTTGCCTGGCTCAAGATGTAGACTGCCCAGCCATGACTCAGTTTCTCGCTGCAAGTAGTCGGCCAGTACCTCTGCGGTGTGTCTGTTGTCGCCCAAAGTCATGATCTTTAAAACAGCCTGCTGACACTTACCACTAGCTGATCGATAGTGGGACACCTCATGTGCAACACTGGCAGCTGTGGATGGAGTGCTCGTGCGACTGTGCTCTGTCGATGAGCTTTTGCTTCTGGAGGAGGAGGGTCGAACGCCTACAGCCAACTGTTGCCTATACCGTGGCTAGGCAGCACTGTCCCACCGCCACTGTCCCCTGTGGACCCTGCATCCACCAGAATAACCCAGTGCGCAGTGATGGACACGTAATGGCCCTGGCCATGCCTACTGGACTATGCATCTGTTGTGAGGTGCACCTTTCCACTCACTGATTGTTTGAGTGCATGGACAATGCGGTCTTTCACATGCAGGTGGAGGGCAGGGATGTCTTTTCTAGAAAAGAAGTGCTGACTGAGTAGGTGATAGTGTGGGACAGTGTAGGCCATGAGCTCTCATAACGCTGAGCTTTCAACCAAACGGAAGGGCATCATCTCTAATTAGATCAATTTGGCAATGTAGGCGTTCAAAGCCGGTGAGGTTTTGTAGTCCGTCAATGCTTGCAAGTGCATGCTGTTTAAATGTCTAAGCATGCAACTGGTATTCAATTTTTGGAGATTTTTCCCTCGGCTAAAGGTCCTTCTGCACTTCTTACAGATAACCTTTGCCTCATCAATAGGATTTTGGTCAAAAAAGTGGCACATTACACTCTTCCTACTATGGGATAAATTTTCAGGGCTTGCACGCTGTGCTAATTTGACCGTCTGGCCAAGCTGTCCTGCAACTATTTTTTTTTAACACGTTTTTGGACTGCTACGGTCCTGCCAGATAACCGCAGCTGCGATGTCGATGCCTGCCGCGGATCCTCCTCCTCTTCTGAGCTATTGCCAGCGGCACACTCTTCCCCCAATGGATGCCAATCTGGGTCAACAACTCGGTCATCCATCACCTCCTCTTCAATTTTATCTGCACCTTCCTCTGTGTCACCATGTAAGGTGGTATCGTATGCGGGAAGGGGCACCTAAGTTTCATCAGGGTCAGATTCTGGCTCAGTAGACTGCGAGGCCAATGCAGTGCTCTGGGTGAATGTACCAGCAGAATCAGATAGCAGTGGCGGTGCATCAGTGCACTCCATGTCATATTCATCTTGGAATGGGGAATTCAGGATTTGACTTGATAACCCAGGCATGGTATGTGAAAAGAACTCCATGGAGTAATCTGAAGTGTGGCCTGCCACATCCTTCACTTTTGGTGGGGGTGAAGGACACAAGGAAAGGTGTTGTTCCTGATGAGGAGCCTGCACTGACGACTCAGTGCTTGCATTTTTTGAAACTTCAGAAAAGGAGGAGATAGAGCTGGAGGCGGTTTTGGCAATATAAGCCAAAACCTGTTCCTGATGCTCCGGCTTTAAAAGCGGTTTACCTACTCCCAGAAAAGGGAGCCTTCCATGCCTTCTGGAGCCAGACAATGACGCAGGCTCTACACCTCCTGCCTTAGGTGCTATTGGGCTTTTGACACTACCAGCAGATGCACCACCACCACCAGGATTCCCAGCTGGCCCCTCCCGCCCACGTCCGTGGCCTCTTCCACCATACTTTCTCATGTTTGGGAAAATGTACCAAAAATACCAGCAGATATATGGTACTGTATGAGGAGTGTACAACTGTATATGGCATAGGGGAAAATTTAAAATTCCGTATATATTTCTGGAGTCACACACAGACGCTCACTCAGTATGGATTTGACCATAATACAAAGAGCAGAACGGTACTGTGTCAGAAGCGGACAGCTGTATACGGTTTTGGGGAAAATTTAAATCTCCGTATTTATTTCGGAGTCACACACAGATAGTCCACATGTATTTGTCTGTGATACCAGCCGGCACACGGTAGTGTGTTAGGAGCATACAGCTCTACAGTATACGGTGTGGGAAAAAATGAACAGTCGGTAAGTGTGCAGAAAAAAAAGAATAAAAGTATTAGTGCTGTGTAAAAAAGCAGTCTGCACAGCAGTGTACACACAGCAATACAGCTATCAGGCAGCCTAATAACTAGCGCTGCTGCACACAAGAAAATCCTCCCCTGTGACTGCACACTAACTGTACAGCACAATTGCTATCAGCACAAACACAGAAGAACTTCTCTTTCCAGCCCTAACTCTCCCTACTGATAAACAGTGTCAGCAACCTCTCCCTACTTTTAATATAGGCAGAAGTAAAATGGAGGTCGACACTCATGGCTTTTATAGACACTATGAACCCCCCCAAAGCAAGCCAATCACTGCAATGCCCTTCTCTAAGATGATGGTGGACGCTGCTCAAGTCATCTCATTGCCCACAGTGTACGTCCTTGCTCATTATTTGAAAAAAGGCGCCTGCAAGCATTATGGGAAAACCGACTTGGCCGCTGGGGTCGACGACCGCATGGCCGACTGCACGCTATGGTCGAGTTTCGACCAACGAAACCCGACTTTGTAGAAAGTTGGCGACTAGTGTTGAGCGATACGATACCGCAAGTATCGGGTATCGGCCGATATTAGCTCTATCGGCCTTTCGATACTTATTTCGATATTTTCCATATATCGTATATCGGAATCGGAAGTTCCCATAATTCTTTGAGAGGCAATGTGATTTTAGTCAGCCAATGAGGAATCCTAAGAAGTGTGGGCACATCCTGTACTGCTGCGGTCATGTTAACTAATGGCATGGCTGTGATTGGATGCTGAAATTATGTCAGAATGCACTATAAAAGGCGCCGCCGCCATTTTAGCGTCACTGTGCTGTGAATTCAGTAAGGGACAGAACGCTGCTGTGCTGACTCTGAGGGACAGTTAGAGATTGCGATTTAGTGTACTGTGCTGTAGGCAGGCTAGCACGAACCGCTGTGTAAAGCTTCCTTTTGCCTGCAGTGTTGTTTTAACAGCTCTGCAAGGTGTGTGTGAGTGCAGGTGACGCTGCATTTTGCTCTGCATGCAACGCTGTCTGTAGGCATCTGCACGTGTCACTCACAGACTCTTTTTTTTTTCTTCAGTGTAATTCTTGCAGCTCCATGCAATTTAACTATTAGTGTGACGCGCTTCCATCCGTATCCAATACATTGGTTGCAAACACTATAGAAGTAGACAAAGGAGTAGCCTTTCACAGATTGTGAACAGTTGTGTTTCAGTGTTCACTTCAGTCTGTGTTTTTTATTTTTTGAGTGCACATCACGCTCCAGTTACTTGTTCAAGCACTGCTGCTTGTACTCTGCTGAGCGTGTCTCAGTGCCTCATCCTTTTCATTTATCTCCAATTGGTTCTGCTCCATTCCATTTAAAATATAATCTATTAGTGTGACGCGCTTCCATCCGTATCCAATACATTGGTTGCAAACACTATAGAAGTAGACAAAGGAGTAGCCTTTCACAGATTGTGAACAGTTGTGTTTCAGTGTTCACTTCAGTCTGTGTTTTTTATTTTTGAGTGCACATCACGCTCCAGTTACTTGTTCAAGCACTGCTGCTTGTACTCTGCTGAGCGTGTCTCAGTGCCTCATCCTTTTCATTTATCTCCAATTGGTTCTGCTCCATTCCATTTAAAATATAATCTATTAGTGTGACGCGCTTCCATCCGTATCCAATACATTGGTTGCAAACACTATAGAAGTAGACAAAGGAGTAGCCTTTCACAGATTGTGAACAGTTGTGTTTCAGTGTTCACTTCAGTCTGTGTTTTTTTATTTTTTGAGTGCACATCACGCTCCAGTTACTTGTTCAAGCACTGCTGCTTGTACTCTGCTGAGCGTGTCTCAGTGCCTCATCCTTTTCATTTATCTCCAATTGGTTCTGCTCCATTCCATTTAAAATATAATCTATTAGTGTGACGCGCTTCCATCCGTATCCAATACATTGGTTGCAAACACTATAGAAGTAGACAAAGGAGTAGCCTTTCACAGATTGTGAACAGTTGTGTTTCAGTGTTCACTTCAGTCTGTGTTTTTTATTTTTTGAGTGCACATCACGCTCCAGTTACTTGTTCAAGCACTGCTGCTGTACTCTGCTGAGCGTGTCTCAGTGCCTCATCCTTTTCATTTATCTCCAATTGGTTCTGCTCCATTCCATTTAAAATATAATCTTTTAGTGTGACGCGCTTCCATCCGTATCCAATACATTGGTTGCAAACACTATAGAAGTAGACAAAGGAGTAGCCTTTCACAGATTGTGAACAGTTGTGTTTCAGTGTTCACTTCAGTCTCTGCGTAATAACCACACTTAGGCCTTATAACTTTTCTGACTTTCTTTAAAAAAATACCAAGATGAAGAAGTCAGTGAGTAAGGCACGTGGTCGTGGCCGTGGAGTTTCAGCAGGGAGAGGACGTGGGCATTCTGTGGCTGCTGCCGCCCTCAGTGACACAGCATCCACCAGTTTTACCCATGAGCCTTCCTTTATGCACACTTTGGTAGGAGCTCGGCGTGCCCCCCTGCTGCGGGAAGAACAAATTGAAGCCGTTGTTGGTTGGATGGCAGCCAATGCATCGACTTCAATTCCTTCCACCTCCTCTCAAGAACACAACACTGTTGAGGCAACCATCTGTCTGTTCACCGCCTGTCAAATTGCCCAGGCAGTCAGAGAGTTCTGTACAGGAGCCAGCTGAGTCTCTGCTTCTGTTCTCAGAATCTGTTGGCTCGCAAACACGGGCACAGGCAAGCAGCATTCTGCAATTTGAAGAAGAGGGAGTATGCAGTGATGCGCAACAGCTGTGTCTCTCTCAATCTGAAGAGGCGGGTGAGCCAGTGCCGATGGACAGCACACCGCAGAACGCATCTTATGATGATGATGAGACTCAGGTGCCAGGTTTTGTGGAGCATGGTGCTGCCCAGACCATCCAACAGCAGCAGGTGTTGGAAGAGGGTAGTGGAGATGATGAAGTCCGAGACCCAACATGGCGTGAGCAACAGGAAGGTGGTGGGAGCAGCTCTGAGGAAGAGATTGTCCCAACGGTACAAAGAGGAGGGAGAGGTAGGCTGCAGACTCGCTTGCCTGTAGCCTCCAGTTTGGCACCTGTTGGGAGCAGTTCTCTTAGAAATGTCAAAATTGGCGCTCCCATGACTTGCACTGCATGGTCCTTTTTTGACAGACTTGTAGATGATATTTGCTATGTTCAATGCAAGCTGTGTAAGCAAAAAGTTAAAAGAGGTAAAAATATCAGTAACCTGAATACCACAAATATGTGGAAACATGTACAGAAAAGCACGTAGCTGAGTTACAAAGACACACTGGAGATGTAGGCCAACCTACAGCAGCACCTACATCTTCAGGTCGTGTTCGAGCCTCTACCTCCAGCTCACACACACCTGGTTCGGCTTCCTCACAGGATCTCCATGGAAGAACCTTGGTCACTGTTGTCCATAGACAAACTGTTATTCCACCCACAGCAGCAAGTTCACAGTCATCGTCACACTCCCAGAACAAAAACAGCCATCGGTAACACAGGCATGGATAAAAGACGGCCATACTCGCAAACCATCCACGAGCACAGGCTCTGAATGCTGGCATTGCAAAACTCCTGTCCCTTGAAATGCTGTCATTCAGGCTGGTGGAGACTGACAGTTTCAGGAACTTTATGGCATTGGCAGTCCCACAATATAATGTGCCAAGCCGATTTTATTTCAGCAGGCAAGCTGTCCCTGCTCTGCAAAAACATGTCGAGGGAAACATTAAACATGCGCTACTAAACGCCGTCAGTAGCAGGGTCCACCTGACCACCGATGCGTGGACCAGTACCCATGGCCAGGGATGATACCTTTCCCTCACTGCCCATTGGGTCAATGTTGTGGAGCCGGGTACAGATCTTGCCAGTGGCGCTGTACGTGTTCTGCCAACTCCAAGGATTGCAGGAATCCAGTCTGTACACATTGATTCCTCCTCCTACTCCAGTTCCTCAGAATCATCGCTGCACGAGCCGTCACGGTATACCTCCACATGGACCCGTGAACGCTTACCTGTTGCGACCGATATGAGCACAGCCGTGGCCAAACGTCAACAGGCCGTCCTGAAATTAATTTCCATGGGGAATCGAAGCCACACAGCGCAGGAGCTCTGGGATGCCATCAAGCAGGAGAGCGACGTGTGGTTTTTGTCAGCTAATCTCCAGCCAGGCTTGGTAGTGTGTGACAATGGCCGAAATCTGGTGGCAGCTCTGGGCCTTGGCAACCTCACTCACATACCATGTCTGGCACATGTGCTCAACTTGGTCGTGCAGAGTTTTTTGAGGGACTATCCGGATCTTGATGCACTGCTGCACAAGGTCAGCCTAGAGTGCGCTCACTTGCGACGTTCCAGCATGGCCAGATCACGCATTGCAGCTCTGCAAGTCAGATTTCGCATTCCTGAACATCGCATCATATGTGACGTACCCACCAGGTGGAATTCCACGTTACATATTTGGAGCGGTTGTGTGAGCAGCAGCCAGCAGTAATGGAGTATCAGCTGCAACAGGCGCAATCAACTCGCAATTTGCGCCGTTCACACTTCACCACTACTGAGTGGGCCCTATGAAGGACATCTGCAACGTTTTGCGTGCGTTTGATGTCTCAACGCGGATGGCGAGTGCAGATGATGCACTTGTCATGTGTGCATTGCCACGAAGATCGTCGCGGTTGCACATTTTGACTTCTCACAGCTGAGCTGCTGTTTCTTTGTGTTTGGCAGCTAGGGAGTTAAATTTCTGTCTGTGCTCGGTGCTGGGACTGGGTGCAGTTTCTCCCAGCTGCAATTGATTATTTGTTGATTGGTCTCCTTTAAATTTCTGGTTGTCTGCTTGGGGAGTTGCCAGTGAAACCTTCATGCAGACCACAGATAGGAATGAATCTGTATAGACTTTAGTTGTGAGCTCCTTAGTTGTTCTAAGCTCAACTTGGTTAGAGTTTATTTCCCAGACCATTTATGTTCCTTTGGTGTTTGAGTGTGTATGCAAGCGAGTGTTATCCTGTCTGTCTTATATGTCTAATCTGTGTATTTAGCTAAGATCAGCCCATATCCCTTTGGTGGTAGTCAGGATCCTTCTTAGGACTGATTACAGGGTTCAGGGTCTGATAGGAGACAGGGTTAGGTTGGAGACTTGGACCTCTGAACCATTATCAGTACCTCCAAGGTGAGGGATTAGTTAGGACCCCAGTTTAGGTCAGGTTAGATCCCGTTCCACCTCTTTCCTGTTTCAGCTCATCAAGTACTCAAGATTAACCCTGAGTTCAGCAGATATCGTGTCAGGTAAATCTATTCTATACTTACATGCTGATGTTGCTATACTAGTTGTTGTATAGAGTGTTGTTCCTGTATTAATAGTTTACTGACATTGTATACATATCATTAGACAGCGTAACATTTTCACTGGCCATAAAAATTATCTCCAGTTACCATGGATCCAGTAGCCCAGCTGGCTCTGCAGTTGCAGGGATTATCCATGGAGCTGACGGACATTAAGTCCAAAGTTTTGTCTCCCTGGAGCAAACCAGAGTTGAACCTAAGGTTGCTCTCCCGGACAGGTTCACTGGTGGGCGAGACAAATTTTTCACCTTCCGGGAGGCATGTAAATTGTATTTTCGGCTTCGGCCTCGATCATCAGGGAGTGAGGAGCAGAGAGTGGGAATTGTTATCTCACTTCTGCAAGGGGACCCTCAATCCTGGGCATTTTCCCTTCCTCCGGGATCCCCGGCTCTACTGTCTGTAGATCAATTTTTTACTGCCTGGGATTGGTATATGATGACCCAGATCGGGTCTCTCTTGCTGAGACAAAATTACGTAAGATACAGCAGGGAGATCGTCCGGCAGAGGAATTTGCTTCTGAATTTCGTAGATGGGCCACAGATACTCAGTGGAATGACCCAGCTCTTGGGAGCCAGTTTTGTCATGGGCTTTTCTGATAAATTAAAAGACGTTTTGGCTCAGTATGAGTCTCCTCCTTCTCTGGAGGCTGCTATGGCCTTAGCTATCCGTACTGATAGACGGCTTCGGGAGGGGGTGAGGTAACCCCACTCCCTGTTGTTTCTCCACCTACCACTAAAGTCCCTTATGTTGAGGTTCCCCTTGTCTGTTCGGATGAGCCTATGCAGTTGGGAGGGACATCATTTCGTAGAGGGGATTGGCGGTACGCCGCAGGACTAGAAGATGTTTTTCTGCGGGAAAGAGGGACATTTTGTTGGAGAATGTCCATCCCGTGCCTTGTTGAGCCAAAAGTCGCCGGAAAACTGTTAATCCCAGGTTGTGTGGTGGACGACAACCTGGGAGTATGTATTTCATCCGCCAGTTCTTCTCAGTTCCTTGTACCAGTGGAGGTGGTAGTTGGTACGAGAGTGGAGAGATTGTCTGTTCTTCTTGATAGTGGTTCCGGGGCTAATCTGGTTGATGCTCAGTTTGCTCAGGCTCAAGGTATGCATCTGAGTGTATTGGTCAAACCGATCCCTATATTCTCCATTGATGCCAGGCCTCTCGGCCAAGGTAGCTTTGTTCATGAGGTTCATAACATTGACCTTCGGGTAGGGGCAATACATAGGGAACAATTATCTTGTTATGTGTTGGAGGGTCTACCTACTCCCATTGTGTTGGGACTTCCTTGGTTGGTTAAACATAACCCTGTGATTAATTGGCAGTCCAGAGAAATAAGCCAATGGGGTGAGTTTTGCAAAAGCAACTGCATGAACACAGTCATCAGTGCGGTCGTGCCTAGTACATTGCCTCCTTTTTTGGAGGATTTTGGGGATGTTTTCTCTGAGGAGGGGTGTCAGGAGTTGCTCCTCATCGCGTGTATGACTGCTCTATTAATCTCCTTCCTGATGCTAAGTTGCCTAAAGCTAGGTTGTATAATCTTTCTGGTCCTGAGAGGCAGGCTATGAAAGATTATATTTCTGAAAGTCTCGCCAAAGGGCATATTAGACCTTCATCTTCCCCAGTAGCCGCGGGGTTCTTCTTTGTGAAGAAGAAAGATGGAGGCCTACGCCCTTGCTTGGATTTCCGCGAACTTAATCGGATTACTGTTCGAGATCCGTATCCACTCCCTCTTATTCCTGATCTCTTCAATCAAATTGTTGGCGCCAAATGGTTTTCTAAATTGGATCTCAGGGGGGCGTATAATCTGATTAGGATAAAAGAGGGGGATGAGTGGAAAACGCGTTTTAACACGCCGGAGGGACATTATGAGAACCTAGTCATGCCTTTTGGTCTGACTACTGCACCAGCAGTATTCCAACATTTTGTTAATGACATTTTTCGTCACCTTGTGGGGCTGTTTGTGGTTGTATATTTGGACGACATTTTAATTTACTCGCCAGATCTTGTGTCTCATCAGGAGCATGTGAGACGGTGTTGCAGATCTTGCGAGACAATAAATTATACGCCAAACTGGAGAAGTGTGTATTTGCCGTACAGGAACTTCAGTTTTTTGGGTTTTTTGGTGTCAGCCTCCGGTTTCCGTATGGACCCTGAAAAGGTGAAAGCAGTGCTTGAATGGGATCAGCCAGGGGATCTTAAGGCTCTGCAGCGTTTTTTTTGGGTTTGCTAAACTACTACCGGAATTTATTTGTAATTTCTCATCTGTCGTCAAACCTCTCATGACATGACAAGGAAAAGGGACGGATTTTTCTAATGGTCGGGGCAAAGCTTGCCAAGCCTTTTCCTCTTTGAAGAAATGTTTTGCTTCGGCACCCGTTCTCAAACCAAACCAGATGCATCTCAGCCGTTCAATTTTGGAGGTGATGCGTCTGACGTAGGGGTGGGTGCTATATTGTCCCAGGGTCCGTCCCCTGGTAAATGGCATCCGTGCGTTT
>JARQOD010010609.1:0-26651 GCA_033576555.1 Oophaga sylvatica | reverse complement strand
TTAAACCCCTATTAACCCTTTCGCCCCCCGCACAGGGCAATGGGAATAGGGGGCAAAGTCCCAGAAAAGGGCGAATTAATTAAGATTTTTTTTTCCTGGGGTTTTGGGGGGGCAGATTTTAGACCGGGGGGGAAAAAATAAGGGCCCCCCTCTCGGGGCTATTTTCTGCCCCCACTCATGGCTTTGCTGTCGGGGTTTCGAAAATGGGGCGGGAGCCCACCATTTATTTTAGCTTTTTACACCCAATATAATTACAGGCATTGAATTTGTGACACATTTATATTTAATTTTATTTTGTAGTTCATACATTTTCTACTAGTATAATAGCCGCTAATTAAATTTGCGGCTTTTGTGAAAATGCAGAACCCACAAAAAAGAACTTGGTACATGGGGTTAACCATTCTTTTCATGTCCTTTGCTATCAAATTGCACAAACAATTTAAAATCAGACTAGTGTGCAAAATTTCACCCTCTAGGGTTAATTAAAGGTGTAAATTCGTAGAAAAAAAGCCTTTTTTTTTACAACGAATTTACCCCTTTTTTTAACCCCCTGGGGTGTGAAATTTTGCAACAAGTCTTTTTTAATTGTTTTGTGCAAATTAATAGCAAAGGCAAAAAGAAATGTTTAACCCATTACACCAATGTATTTCAGTGGGGGTGCTTCTGTTTTTTCACTGAAGCCGGCTTTCCCCGGGCAATTGAATCAAAGGATTTTTTACTATTAAAGGTATAAACTATACAAAATTGTATATATATAGTCACAATGACAGTATATATAAAAATTTAGATTCTTGTGTTAATTTTTTATGTTTACAAGGAAAGGGGGTTTTTTTAGTTGCGATTTTTTGTTCCCAAGACAAAATGGATTTCCGGTAGGGTACGGGTATCGCCTTTTTTAGTGATTCGGCGATCCCATTCCGATTCCGTACTTTAGCATATGGGAAGTACGTCAACTCTACCCCGCCCCCTATTTTTGCAACCCAAAAACAAACCGGAGTGGGGGCAGATAAAATAGCCCAGAGAGGGACCATTATTTTTGCCCCCCCCCGGCTACTAACATCTGCCCCCAGACACCCCAGGAAAGACAAATCTATAATTAGATTCGCCCTTTCTGGCACTTTGCCCATCTATTCCCATTGCCCTGTAGCGGTGGCGAATGGGTTAATATGGGGTTAAAGCCACCTTGCTATTGAAAGGTGACCTTAAGCCAGGTTAATAATTGAGAGCTGTCAATTAGACAACTATCAATTATTAATCCTATTGCATGAAATAAAAATAAAACACACACACATTTAATAAAAATCATTTTAATGAAATAAAGACACATGTTTTTGACCATCTTTTATTTTACTGCAAAAACCATTTCCTGTAATAAAAATAAAATAAAAAAGCAAAATTATTCTTACCTATCCCATGCACAGTCAGGTCCCACGGTGTAATCCTTCAGAAAGGGTTAATGTTTACTGCAGGGACCGCAGCTAATGCTGCAGCCTCACAGTAAACCCCAAATGAATGAGTTCCTCTCCTGCCTGACAGGAGAGTAAAGGCTGGGTGTCACATAACGATACACCAGCGATCCCGACAATGATATGCACTTGTCAGGATCGCTGGTGTATCGCTACATGATCGCTGCTGAGCTGTCAAACAGGCAGCTCAGGCAGCGATCTGGGACAGCGACACTGCGGGTAACATCGCTTAAGGGCCCGTCTCACATAGCGATATCGCTACCGAGATCGCTGCTGAGTCACTAGTTTTGTGACGCAGCAGCGACCTCACCAGCGATATCGCTGTGTGTGACATTCAGCGACGATCAGCCCCCCTGCCGGGTATCGCTGATCGTCGCAGAAATGTCAGGACCTTTTTTTGATCGCTGGTTTCCCTCTGACAGGCACGCATCGCTGCGTGTGACAGGCGGGAGACCAGCGATCCGCTGGTAACCAAGGTACACAGCGGGTTTCCAGGCACCGCGCAGCACTTGGAAACCCGCTGTGTACCTTGGATACCAGCTCCCTGCATCAGGGTGCTGGTATCCAAGGTACACAGCGGGTTTCTAGGCACAGCCCCGCACCTGGAAACCCGCTGTGTACCTTGGTTACCAGCGGATCGCTGGTCTCCCGCCTGTCACACGCAGCGATGTGTGCCTGTCAGCGGGAAACCAGCGATCAAAAAAAGGTCCTGACATTTCAGCGATACCCGGCAGGGGGGCTGATCGTCGCTGAATGTCACACACAGCGATATCGCTGGTGAGCTCGCTGCTGCGTCACAAAACTAGTGACTCAGCAGCGATCTCGGTAGCGATATCGCTATGTGAGACGGGCCCTTAAGTGGAAAGCTTAATTGATTGCTTTCCACTTTCACTTCAGGTCAGCCAGGGACACAATCAGTGACGTCAGAGGGAACTGATTAACAAAAATAGGGGTTCCCTTCGAAAAAAAAATGGCGTGGGGTCCCCCCTATTTTTGTTAACCAGCCAGATGAAGCAGACCGCTGAGGCCTGGATTTTCAGGCTGTTAAGGAGCCAAGATCCATGGACCTTGCCAGCCTGATAATACTAGGCCACAGCAGTCTGCATATCTTGGCTGATTAACAAAAATAGGGGATCCCCTCGAAAAAAATTGGCGTGGGGTCCCCCCTATTTTTGTTAACCAGCCAGATGAAGCAGACCGCTGAGGCCTGGATTTTCAGGCTGTTAAGGAGCCAAGATCCATGGACCTTGCAAGCCTGATAATACCAGGCCACAGCAGACTGCATATCTTGGCTGATTAACAAAAATAGGGGATCCCCTCGAAAAAAATTGGCGTGCGGTCCCCCCTATTTTTGTTAACCAGCCAGATGAAGCAGACCGCTGAGGCCTGGTTTTTCAGGCTGGTAAGGATCGAATATCCATGGACCTTGCCAGCCTGATAATACCAGGCCACAGCAGTCTGCTTAGCTTGGCTGGTTAACAAAAATAGGGGATCCCCTCGAAAAAAAAACGGCGTGGGGATCCCCCCTATTTTTGTTAACCAGCCAAGTAAAATGCAGACTGCTGCGGCCTGGTATTAAAAGAGTGTCAAGGCCCATGGATTTTGGCCCTCAACAGCCTGATAATACCAGGCTACAGCAGCCCCACATTTGGCGCATCAAAAGATGTGCCAATTGTGGCACTTTACCCGGCTCTTCCCACTTGCCCTGTAGCGGTGGCAAGCGGGGTAATAAGGGGTTAATGTCACCGTTGATTGCACGGTGACAATAAGCCTGGTTAATAATGGAGAGGTGTCAATAAGACACCGATCCATTATTAATCCCAAAGTTTTTAAATGTTTAAAAAAAAGACAAAGCAAGAAAAAAGTATTTTAATGAAATAAAAGAGACAACACAGTTTTCATTAATTTTATTATACTCTCATTCCTGCGACGCCATCGATCTCCTGTAAAAAAGAAAAAAAAAACAAACCAACAGTATACCACCTGTCCGACGCAGTCCATAACGACAGTCCCACGACGATCCAGCTCTGCTACATCGCAATGACAGGCAGAGCCTGTCATCGCGACGCAGCACAGCTGATTACCTGCTTCCCCGGCGGTGACGTCATCGGACTGACTGCTTTACGGCCGGGATTACCCAGCAGTCACTGCAGTTATCGCGAGAAACTGCATGTGACCGCCGGGGAAAGAAGATTGCGGCCATGAAGCAGTCCGGGATGTGACCGCCGGAGATCTTCTGCCAGGTAAGTGCCGCTGACTCCTGACAGACCCGACCGACGGACACTGACAGTGACAGTGACAATCCCGATTCCGGTATCCGATATGACGAAAATATCGGAACTCGGAATCGGAATTCCGATACAGCCAATATCGGCCGATACCCAATATTTGCAGTATCGGAATGCTCAACCCTAGTGGTGAAGGTTGGAGCCAACCGAACCCTCTGCCTACACTGGGCACATTCCAGCCTCCGCTCGTGGAAACGGAGGTCGACGCGGGTGGAAATAGCGATAAGCTTCTCCAGTGTGGCAGGAATCTCCCTGGTAGCCAAGGCGTCTTTCACATGACCCGCCAGTCCTTTCCAGAACACGGGAATGAGGACTTTATCTGGCCACTCTTATTCTGAGGCCAGAGTCCGAAATTGGACAGCAAACTGGCTGACCAAAGCCGAACCCTGGGTACTTGCCAGCAGTTTGAGCGCCGTATCGTGGGTGACCTGAGGTCCTAGAAAAACCTTTTTCAGAGCCTCCAAAAAACGAGAAGCGCTCCGCACCACACAGTCGTCGCGCTCCACAGCGGCGTTGCCCACTCCAACGCTCTGCCCGACAGAAGAGCTATCACAAAGCCCACTTGTGCCCGATCCGTGGGGAAACGTGCAGCCAGAAGCTCGAGGTGTATGGAGCACTGACTCACGAATCCCCGACATTGCTTGCTGTCACCAGCAAACTTGTCTGGAAGCGGGAGGTGGGACAATATAGGGACAGAGGTGGCAGAGGACAAACTGGCTGCAGCTACACTAGCAGCCTGAACAGCGACTGCGGTAACATCCACAGCTGAGGTTGTGCGCTCAAGAGCCGCCAGCCTACCCTCCAGCTGCTGGATGTACAGCTGTAAACGCTGTTCATCCATTTTACTAGCCAGACCCTGGCGCTAATATTATGTTAGGGTCTGCGGAACGCACCAAATATAAGATGTGGAGAGGTGCGTTCGCAGCCCGGGGTCCACCGTGCAGGCGGAGCCTGCTACTAGTAAAATGGCGCAAGAAGCGAACTCTGTTATCCTGCAGAGTCGCCAAAATAAACGCCGTAACGCGCTGTGGCAATGTGTGCGAACTCTGTTAATCCACAGAGCCGCTAGAAGGAGTGCCGCAGCGCTATATGGCGATGCGTGCGAACTCACTTAACACAACTGAGTCGCAAAATAAACACGCTAGGGCGCTGTCTAGCGTTGAAAGCGAACCCTGTTACGTCACAGAGCTGCTGAGACAAACTTCCGTGTCCTGTCAGGCACCCAGGTACACAATGAATAGCTAAGCGAACATAGAACGTTATCATGCGCTAATGTCTTCGCGGGAGTCACCCGCAATCTATGGCGTCTGAACGCCAGGCCCTGAATACGGCAATCAAACTCCTCACCGGTTATGCCGGCAATCTAGGGCATCTAGGACACCGACCCTGACCAGCTAGCATACCAAACTCCTCACCGATTAAGTCGGTATTCTAGGGGCTTATTTCAGCCGGGGCCCTAACCACACACACGCATGACCACACTGGCGCATAGCATATAAAGATTGATATTAGCGCATGGCGGCCCAGCCATGCCACCCTTTTATAGCAACAGCTACAGGACCTTCCAGAGACAAGGACCAATTAGAAACTGTTACAAACACATGTAGTTACATGACCTTCCTGGCGGACCAATAGTAGCTGCTGCAGTACCTGAACATGTGACCCCTGATCTCCAATGAGAGATCTTACCCTGGGCATGCTCAGAAGGGGAAACGCAGGACTTCGTCCCAAAGACGTCTGCTCCAGTACTGGCTATAATAACAGATCCAGGAGAGGCAGCAGCAAGTCTCTGCACAGTACTGGAATGGGCAAGACGCTGGGACCGACGTCTCTGCTGAGCAGGCTCCACTGCGGCCGGAGATGAATGGGAGACCGCAGCAGGACCGGTTCGAGACTCCCCCTGTGCAGCAGCGGGAACTCGAACCCCAACACAATGTCACATTTGAAGAGCCCTTCTTGTGCCAGAACAGCAGAAACCCTCCCAAAGTAACTGTATTTATGAACAGACCGAGTGGGTAAATTGAGATAGCAGTTTTACGGGTTTTACTGATATTTTAATTTATAATACAACGGTATATCTAAGTTTTGTGGCATGCACTAAAGTCTAACACAGCGGTCCAATAACATGGTAAATCAGAAATAAATTTAGTAATGCATGGATGCATGGCAGACCGTAAAATATTCCTTTGTTGCTTAGGCCAGGTTTGTCTGGGAAAATGCCCCACAAAAATTTGTGCCTTTACTTATACCCCTTTGTTGCAGACTTTACACATCAACTTCCATATTTGGGGACATTATCAGATAAATGTTGCCCTGATACAATACAGGCACCTTCAGTTCCAAGGGTACTAAGTCATTCCCCTTCAATAATTGCAAATGTTAGTACATTGATTCCTACCTCCTAAAAAAGAAGCAATGTGTCAATCTGGTCTGCCCTATGATGGTGCATATAAGAGTTATACTGTGCCATATGCACAATATTTTCGGTAAGCTGATAGAAATACGTTTTTGTTTTTCCATTTGCCATTAAAGTTTGAGGACTTGATTGGAGAGATCATTTACTCCTGCCATGTTATTATTGTACCCCATCACGCAGTCTGTTTTGAGAGTTTGTGTAGTTCTACTCATACTGTGGTGGGTGTGCTCAAATTTCCATGTAACATGCTTAAGATAAAAATATTCCACTTGCCCATTAATATGTTACCATTACATTGGACTATGCTGTCACACTTTCTGAACAATTGCCTTAAAGGAAATCTGTCACACCTGGGAAGAATATGACCTATTAATATGGGCATACAGGTAACAGAAATGTCAAGCTTGTCTTACCTGTATGCCTCTTATTAATGGTCCTGTTGCCTGTTGTGGAGAAATTTTATATACTTTCTTTATGTTAATGATATCTTACAGGCTACGGGGCTTGCAGTGCCTGGAAAAAATCCCTGCCTCCTGACTTCATTGTAATACATACCCATCCCATCAGCGTCAGTTATGGCCACAGAATCCTTGACTTGCATCCTGGACCCCCTCAGAAATACATACCTCATCCTAACTTCTGTGAGCACTGCATTCATTGATCTTCTGAGGAGGCGCTGGATAGTTACTGTGACCTCCGTTGTGTGTGCCGATAATATACTCTCCAACATTTCCTCACTGCACAGTGATCACTAGGAACCATGAGTACATGGTGATAACTATGCAGGGAGGAAGTGGGGAGAGCAGCTTATTGGCGTGCACACTGGAGGTCATTGGAGGAGAAGTCGCCAGCACCTGTTCAGAAGATCCCTGAATGCAGTGCCCACAGAAAGGAGTATGAAGTGCCGTATATACTCGAGTATAAGCCGACCCGAGTATAAGCCGACCCCCCTAATTTTGCTACAAAAAACTGGGAAAACTTATTGACTTGAGTATAAGTCTAGGGTGGAAAATGAGATTATGCCCCATATACTGCCCCATGTACTATGCCCCACAAGATGCTCCATGTATTGTGCCCCATATGCTGCTCCATGTATTGTGCCCCCATAGACGCTCCATAGATTGTGCCCCATAGATGCTCCATAGATTGTGCCCTATAGATGCTACTTAGATTATGCCCCCATAGATGCCCCATGTATTATGCCCCCATAGATGCTCCATAGATTGTGCTCCCATAGATTATGCCCCCATAGATGCTCCATAGATTATGCCCCCATAGATGCTCCATAGATTATGCCCCCATAGATGCTCCACAGATTATGCCCCCATAGATGCTCCTTAGATTATGCCCCCATAGATGCTCCTTAGATTATGCCCCATAGATGCTCCACAGATTATGCCCCCATAGATGCTCCTTAGATTATGCCCCCATAGATGCTCCTTAGATTATGCCCCATAGATGCTCCATGTATTATGCCCCCATAGATGCTCCATAGATTATGCCCCCATAGATGCACCTTGTATTATGCCCCCATAGATGCTCCATAGATTATGCCCCCATAGATGCCCATGTATTATGCCCCCATAGATGCTGCATTGAATAGGCTCCTTATGCTGCCGCAGCTGCTGCTGAAAAAAAGCCAGGTGCCGGTGTTCAGAGCAGGTGGGGACACCTGCGCGCTATGGGGGACAGGTGCCATTGTCACCGCTCGCTCAGGGCCCTGGCACATGCGATATTTACCTGTCACTGGGTCCACTGCTGAGCGCCGCTGTCTTCCGGGTCCTCCAGCAGTGAATGATCAGGCAGAGGGCACGGCGCGCAGTAGCCACATCATTGCACCCTCTGTCTGAACATCGCAGCAAGAGGACCCGAGGACACAGCAGCGAGAAGCGGTGGAACGGGACAGGTAAATATCGCTTATACTCACCCTTCCGCCGGCGCGTCTCTGCCCTGCTCTTCTCCCGCGGTCTCCGGCGCCAGTGTTCAGCGGTCACGTAGTACCGCTCATTAAAGTCATGAATATGTGCATATTCATGACTTTAATGAGCGGTACCACCTGACTGCTGAACACTGGCGCCGGAGACCGTGGGAGAAGAGCAGGGGCTGCAGAGACCGCGCCGGCGGAGGGGTGAGTATATAGAACAGCTGAGCTCCGCCTCCCCCTGTATATGACTTGAGTTTAAGCCAAGAGGGGGACTTTCAGCCCTAAAAAATGGGCTGAAAATCTCGGCTTATACTCGAGTATATACGGTATGTATTTCTGATGGAATGCAGGGTGCAGTCACATGATTCCGGAGTCGTAACTGATGCTGATGGGAGGGGGTAAGTATTACAATGAAGACAGGAGGCAGGGAATTTTTCCAGACACCGCACCCCTGGAGCCTAGAAGAAATCATTAACATAAAGAAAGCCGGTGTTAAAGACATTTTCTTTTGAGTTCTATTGGTGTTTTGCTTTATTGCTGTATATGTAGAATAATGTTGGTGTATTCATAAAGAAAGAATGTAACATTTGTCAACAAAAAGACCATTAAGATGAGGCATACAGGCAGGACTAGTCTAACATTTCTATTACCTGTATGACCATATTAATAGGTCATATACATCCCGGGGGATGACAGATTCCCGTTAACATAGACCTAGAAAGGCCTCTCAAGTTTTTGCACAAAGTACGGCATGCTGTAATACGTCTGGCAGAGATGGACTTGATGAGTGGGATACTAGTGTAGAAGTTATCCACATAAAATTAGCAACCCTGACCCAGCAGTGGGTGCATGAATTCCCACACCATTTTCCCACTCCCAGGTCAGGAGGGCATTCAGTGGTTTAAGTCCATGTATCTTCCAGTTCATAAACTGTGAATCTATGTGTGTTCCATGAAGTATTCTTGTAAAGTTTAAACATTTTGATTCCCTGCCTTGCCCTCTTACTGACCAGTCATTGTTAAAATTTAAACCCTCCTAAAAAGAAGATTAGACACTGATCTGTGCAGGCATCCCTTTGTTGTGAATTTGTTGCTGAAGTGATCAATGACTGTCCTACTTTTAAATACACTGGATAGTAAAAGTCTGCACATCCCTGATAAAAGGCCAGTTTTTTGTCATGTACAAAAACCATATCAAGAAGAATAATTTCAGAACTTTTTCACCATTAATGCCACCCATGACCTGTATACATATTAATTGAGAAAAAACTGAAATCCTGTTAAGAGGGAAAATAAAAATAGAAAAAATAAAATAATTGGTTGCATAATTGTCTACACCTTGTTATGAAAGGGGATGTGTTCAGAATTTGCCAATCACATTTAAACTCATGGCAAATAGTAGTCAATGCACAGTTTAGCTGTTCTAGTAGGATTTTCCTGACAATTTCTTAGTTGCATTTTATAGCAAAAGACGTGGTCCACGAATAGCTAACACAGCAAAGAAATCTCATTATTCAAGTTACCAGTCAGCAGAAGGGTACAGAAATTTTTCCAAAGCACTGGATAAATCATGAAACACTGTGATGATGGTCATCTAAATTTGGCTGGCTTAGACTTGGTTAAACATTAATAATACCTAAAAGGGACTGTCTCTCAAACATTGATGAATAGACAAGACGAAAATGAATAATGTTGCTTTATTATTTTATTTTTATTACAGGAGATCAAAGGCTTCGCACAGATTACCTGTAAAATAAAAGATGGTCAAAATCAGCGATACCCGGCAGGGGGGCTGATCGTCGCTGAATGTCACACACAGCGATATCGCTGGTGAGCTCGCTGCTGCGTCACAAAACTAGTGACTCAGCAGCGATCTCAGTAGCGATATCGCTATGTGAGACGGGCCCTTAAGCGATGTTACCCGCAGTGTCGCTGTCCCAGATCGCTGCCTGAGCTGCCTGTTTGGCAGCTCAGCAGCGATCATGTAGCGATACACCAGCGATCCTGACAAGTGCATATCGTTGTCGGGATCGCTGGTGTATCGTTATGTGACACCCAGCCTTTACTCTCCTGTCAGGCAGGAGAGGAACTCATTCATTTGGGGTTTACTGTGAGGCTGCAGCATTAGCTGCGGTCCCTGCAGTAAACATTAACCCTTTCTGAAGGATTACACCGTGGGACCTGACTGTGCATGGGATAGGTAAGAATAATTTTGCTTTTTTATTTTATTTTTATTACAGGAAATGGTTTTTGCAGTAAAATAAAAGATGGTCAAAAACATGTGTCATTATTTCATTAAAACGATTTTTAATTAAAGTGTGTGTGTTTTATTTTTATTTCATACAATAGGATTAATAATTGAGAGTTGTCAAATTGACGACTCTCAATTATTAACCTGGCTTAAAGTCACCTTCCAATAGCAAGGTGGCTTTAACACATTATTAACCCTTTCGCCACCACTACAGGGCAATGGGAATAGACGGGCTAAGTGCAAGAAAGGGCGCATCTAATTATAGATTTGCCTTTTCTGGGGTGGCTAGGGGCAGATGTTAGTAGCCAGTGGGGGCACAAAATAAATGCACCCTCCCTAGGCTATTATTATCTGCCCCCACTCACTGGCTTTTTTTGTCTGGTTGAGAAAATAGAGCGGGAGCCCACGCATTTTTTTCAACGAATTTACACCTTTAATTAACCCCTAGCTGTATGAAATTTTGCACACATACACTCATGTCATTGTTAGTGAAAACCATATATCAAACTACATGAAATGACATGGTTAACTGTATGTAAACCATGTGTCATTTCTAGTGTTGAGCGATACAATAATGCAAATATCGGCTATCGGCCGATATTAGCTCTATCGGCCTTTCGATAATTCGTTTCGATATTTTCGTCTTATCGAATACCGGAATCGGAAGTTCCCATAATTCTTTGCGAGGCAATGTGATTTTATTCAGCCAATAAGGAATCCTAAGAAGTGTGGGCACATCCTGTACTGCTGCGGTCATGTTAACTAATGGCATGGCTGTGATTGGATGCTGAAATGATGTCAGAATGCACTATAAAAGGCGCCGCCGCCATTTTAGCGTCACTGTGCTGTGAATTCAGTAAGGGACAGAACGCTGCTGTGCTGACTCTGAGGGACAGTTAGAGATTGCGATTTAGTGTACTGTGCTGTAGGCAGGCTAGCACCAACCGCTGTGTAAAGCTTCCTTTTGCCTGCAGTGTTGTTTTAACAGCTCTGCAAGGTGTGTGTGAGTGCAGGTGACGCTGCAGTTTGCTCTGCATGCAACGCTGTCTGTAGGCATCTGCACCTGTCACTCACAGACTCTTTTTTTTTTCCTTCAGTGTAATTCTTGCTGCTCCATGCAATTTAACTATTAGTGTGACGCGCTTCCATCCGTATCCAATACATTGGTTGCAAACACTATAGAAGTAGACAAAGGAGTAGCCTTTCACAGATTGTGGACAGTTGTGTTTCAGTGTTCACTTCAGTCTGTGTTTTTTATTTTTTGAGTGCACATCACGCTGCAGTTACTTGTTCAAGCACTGCTGCTTGTACTCTGCTGAGCGTGTCTCAGTGCCTCATCCTTTTCATTTATCTCCAATTGGTTCTGCTCCATCCCATTTAAAATATAATCTATTAGTGTGACGCGCTTCCATCCGTATCCAATACATTGGTTGCAAACACTATAGAAGTAGACAAAGGAGTAGCCTTTCACAGATTGTGATTTGTGAACAGTTGTGTTTCAGTGTTCACTTCAGTCTCTGCGTAATAACCACACTTAGGCCTTATAACTTTTCTGACTTTCTTTATCAATCTACCAAGATGAAGAAGTCAGTGAGTAAGGCACGTGGTCGTGGCCGTGGAGTTTCAGCAGGGAGAGGACGTGGGGATTCTGTGTCTGCTGCCGCCCTCAGTGACACAGCATCCACCATTTATCCCCGTGAGCGTTCCTTTATGCGCACTTTGGTAGGAGCTCGGCGTGCCCCCCTGCTGCGGGAAGAACAAATTGAAGCCGTTGTTGGTTGGATGGCAGCCAATGCATCGACTTCAATTCCTTCCACCTCCTCTCAGGAACACAACACTGTTGAGCAACCATCTGTCTGTTCACCGCCTGTCAAATTGCCAAGGCAGTCAGAGAGTTCTGTACAGGAGCCAGCTGAGTCTCTGCTTCTGTTCTCAGAATCTGTTGGCTCGCAAACACGGGCACAGGCAAGCAGCATTCTGCAATTTGAAGAAGAGGGAGTATGCAGTGATGCGCAACAGCTGTGTCTCTCTCAATCTGAAGAGGCGGGTGAGCCAGTGCCGATGGACAGCACACCGCAGAACGCATCTTATGATGATGATGAGACTCAGGTGCCAGGTTTTGTGGAGCATGGTGCTGCCCAGACCATCCAACAGCAGCAGGTGTTGGAAGAGGGTAGTGGAGATGATGAAGTCCGAGACCCAACATGGCGTGAGCAACAGCAAGGTGGTGAGAGCAGCTCTGAGGAAGAGATTGTCCCAACGGTACAAAGAGGAGGGAGAGGTAGGCTGCAGACTCGCTTGCCTGTAGCCTCCAGTTTGGCACCTGTTGGGAGCAGTTCTCTTAGAAATGTCAAAATTGGCGCTCCCATGACTTGCACTGCGTGGTCCTTTTTTGACAGACTTGTAGATAATATTTGCTATGTTCAATGCAAGCTGTGTAAGCAAAAAGTTAAAAGAGGTAAAAATATCAGGAACCTGAATACCACAAATATGTGGACACATGTACGGACAAAGCACGTAGCTGAGTTCCAAAGACACACTGGAGATGTAGGCCAACCTACAGCAGCACCTACATCTTTACGTCATGTTCGAGCCTCTACCTCCAGCTCTCACACACCTGTTTTGGCTTCCTCACAGGATCTCCATGGAAGAACCTCGGTCACTGTTGTCCATAGAGAAACTGTTATTCCACCCACTGCAGCAAGTTCACAGTCATCGTCACACTCCCAGTACAAAAAACAGCCATCGGTAACACAGGCATGGGATAAAAGACGGCCATACTCGGCAAACCATCCACGAGCACAGGCTCTGAATGCTGGCCTTGCAAAACTCCTGTCCCTTGAAATGCTGTCATTCAGGCTGGTGGAGACTGACAGTTTCAGGAACTTTATGGCATTGGCAGTCCCACAATATAATGTGCCAAGCCGATTTTATTTCAGCAGGCAAGCTGTCCCTGCTCTGCAAAAACATGTTGAGGGAAACATTAAACATGCGCTACTAAACGCCGTCAGTAGCAGGGTCCACCTGACCACCGATGCGTGGACCAGTACCCATGGCCAGGGACGATACCTTTCCCTCACTGCCCATTGGTCAATGTTGTGGAGCCGGGTACAGATCTTGCCAGTGGCGCTGTACGTGTTCTGCCAACTCCAAGGATTGCAGGAATCCAGTCTGTGCACATTGATTCCTCCTCCTACTCCAGTTCCTCAGAATCATCGCTGCACGAGCCGTCACGGTATACCTCCACATGGACCCGTGAACGCTTACCTGTTGCGACCGATATGAGCACAGCCGTGGCCAAACGTCAACAGGCCGTCCTGAAATTAATTCCCATGGGGAATCGAAGCCACACAGCGCAGGAGCTCTGGGATGCCATCAAGCAGGAGAGCGACGTGTGGTTTTTGTCAGCTAATCTCCAGCCAGGCTTGGTAGTGTGTGACAATGACCGAAATCTGGTGGCAGCTCTGGGCCTTGGCAACCTCACTCACATACCATGTCTGGCACATGTGCTCAACTTGGTCGTGCAGAGGTTTTTGAGGGACTATCCGGATCTTGATGCACTGCTGCACAAGGTCCGCCTAGAGTGCGCTCACTTGCGACGTTCCAGCATGGCCAGATCCGCATTGCAGCTCTGCAAGTCAGATTTTGCCTTCCTGAACATCGCATCATATGTGACGTACCCACCAGGTGGAATTCCACGTTACATATGTTGGAGCGGTTGTGTGAGCAGCAGCCAGCAGTAATGGAGTATCAGCTGCAACAGGCGCAATCAACTCGCAATTTGCGCCGTTCACACTTCACCACTACTGAGTGGGCCTCTATGAAGGACATCTGCGACGTTTTGCGTGCGTTTGATGTCTCAACGCGGATGGCGAGTGCAGATGATGCACTAGTCAGCATGACTGTCCCCCTTATCTGCCTGCTTCAGAAATCACTGAAAGCACTAAAGGAAGAGGTTTTGAAACAGGTGGAGGATGAGGAGTCACAAATTCAATTACCTTCAGGACAGTCAGCGCAACGTGGTTCCTCACAAAGGGCTGGGCAGGGCTCACTTTGTGAGGAGGATGAGGAGGAGGAGGAGTCAATGGAGGAGGAAGAAATCCCTACAGAGGAAGGTACACAACGCTGTAGTCAGTATGTAGAGCGAGGGTGGGGTGATGCAGAGGAGACAGAGATGACGCCTCTTCCAGAGGACAGCCTTTGTTGGCCAGTTGGGAGTCTGCAGCACATGGTTGATTTCATGCTTCAGTGCCTAAGAAACGACCGCCGCATCGCCCACATTCTCAGCACGTCAGATTATTGGGTGTACACCCTCCTAGACCCTCGCTACCGGGACAACTTACAAACCCTCATCACACCGGTGAAGCGGGACCGTAAAATGCAGGAGTACCAAGACACACTGGTGCAATCCATACTGTTGTACATTCCAGCCGAGAGAGATGCTGCTGCTGCTACTGCTTTACAAAGCAGCTCTGTGCGTCGAGGCAGTGTAGACACCTCTACAACAAGAGGGAGCAGAAGCAGCGCCTCTGCACAGGGCAAGAACTGTATGTTACAAATGTGGCAAAGTTTTGTGACAGCGCCAGCAAGGTCTACACCTCCGGGACGGCTCCAGTCACCAGGAAGAAACGTTTCCGTAAGATGGTGACAGACTACTTGGCTTTCCCTCTAAGTGTACTCCCAGATGCCTCTTCCCCTTTCAAATTTTGGGTCTCTAAGTTGGATACATGGCCAGAGCTTAGCCAGTATGCATTGGAGGTGCTGGCTTGCCCTGCTGCCAGTGTATTATCTGAGCGCGTCTTTAGTGCTGCAGGTGGTGTAGTAACAGACCGTCGCATGCGACTATCCTCAGAGAATGTAGACCGGCTTACTTTTCTGAAAATGAACAAGGCATGGATCTCACCTGAATTTGCCTGTCCGTTTTCAGATTAAATAACTGTTTGGCAACGTTTTCCATGTCTCCGGTTATGTTCATCTTTCTACCACCTGAACTCTACTCCCTGGGCTACAACACCACCATTTGTTGCTCGTAAGTAATTGGCAGGGGTACTGACTCCTGGCCAGCCTGGTTACAGCACGACAGCTGTTTCCTGGCAGTGTGAACGTCAATTATCCTCCAATAAGTTGTGCTGTCGTGTTGCATTCGGGTTAGCCGACTCTATGGTGCCTGCAGTTTAGGTGATTCCTATGTGTGCTGTGGGATATGTAAATAAAGGCGGTTTCCATTGTGACAATAGGATAAGCACCCACTGTAGGACTGTGTGATTCTGTAACTGCGGACGGCTTGCGTCCTGTCAACTTACATTTTCATGGGTGCGTTCTTCTACCCGTCCGGGGTCCAGTACCGTCAAGTGGTTCTCCCCAGTGCCTTTGGCCTAGGTGCCTCCATCTCCGTATCCGAGTTCCACCAACGTCTGCTGGTCCTTGGTAGTGCTTTGGAGCACAGGTACCTCCTGCTTAGTAACCGTGTCACAGTAACGTCAGCTGGTACTCGGTTGTGACATTGCCTCTTTTCCTTCTGCTACCCGTCCGGGGTCCAGTACCGTCAACTGGTTCTCCCCAGTGCCTTTGGCCTAGGTGCCTCCATCTCCGTATCCGAGTTCCAGCAACGTCTGCTGGTCCTTGGTAGTGCTTTGGAGCACAGGTACCTCCTGCTTAGTAACCGTGTCACAGTAACGTCAGCTGGTACTCGGTTGTGACATTGCCTCTTTTCCTTCTGCTACCCGTCCGGGGTCCAGTACCGTCAAGTGGTTCTCCCCAGTGCCTTTGGCCTAGGTGCCTCCATCTCCGTATCCGAGTTCCAGCAACGTCTGCTGGTCCTTGGTAGTGCTTTGGAGCACAGGTACCTCCTGCTTAGTAACCGTGTCACAGTAACGTCAGCTGGTACTCGGTTGTGACATTGCCTCTTTTCCTTCTGCTACCCGTCCGGGGTCCAGCACAGTTAGCTGGTCCTTGTTACTTCCATTGTCTCTTGCTCCATCTGATACCCGTCAGGGTTCCAGTAACGTCAGCTGTTTCTCGGAAATTAGACGACATTAAAGACCACCCAGAAGAAGATGACGACAACAAGGACGACGAGCATGAAGCCAACCAGCCTGAACACCATCACAAAGAAAAAATAAAAGATTACCAAGAAGAAGATCACCAACAGGACAAAGAAGGTTAAGACAAACTACAAGATACAGAACAAGAGACAGAAGAACAATAAGCAGAAGATCAAAAAGCAGAAGAACATGAAGTATAAGACCAAAATGAAGAGCAAAATATATGCTCTAAATTATAAGCAGAAGAAGACTAAGCAGTGTATGGGGGTGAGTCCGTTCCTCCTCGTGGTGCCCTGGAAAATGCCTGCTGCTGCTGCAGGCTAAACTGAACACGGACAAATACTGTTGTAATTTAAATCTTTTGTGACAGCAAGAACGGAAGGATGAACAATTCATACTTTTACAGATTACAAGTACAGGAATCTCTGTCACAAATAAGAATATGATGAAGAAGATGAAGAGGAAGAAGATGAAGAATTTGAATATGAAGAAGATTAATTAGTTTAATAATAACAATATGAGTAATGTAAACAAAAACATGAATAGCAAGAAGTTTAAGAAGAAGATTAAGAAGGTGAAGATGAAGAATAATTTGATGAGAAAGATGCTGCTGCTGCTGAAGATTATGAAGGAGAAAGTGTGGCACTGGCAAAAGTTAAAAAGGTGAAGAGCATGGAAGTTGTGAAACATACATATTTGCCAAAATAGAAAAAAGGTTAACAACATTGTCAATTTGTTAGTCAATCCAAACGTATTTCCAAAAAAAAATATATTAATGCTATTCCAATGCATTGGGTTAAACATGTATGCCTTTATTGTCTCCTCAACCTCCCCCAATACATTCTACATTAGTCTTTGTTGTTTTCCTTCATGTACAATTAACCAACAAGGCAAGAATGGTTTTTTTTAATTTCGATATTTTGTTCCCATAGACTTACATGGGACTTCCGGTATCGAAATCGGATATCGACGATATTTAGTGCTATCGGCGATACAATTTCGATACGATATTTTTAGATATCGAGCAGTATCGCTCAACACTAGTCATTTCATGTCAGGTCTGTAATTTCACAAAAGCCGACAATTGAATTAGCGGCTATTATACTATGTAGAAGTGTATGAACTATAAATATATATATATATATATATATATATATATAAATATATATATATGTGTCACAATGACATGTATATATATATGTATTATATGTATATATCTAGTGTTTTGTGAGCTGTCAGTGTGATTTACAGTAGCCGGGGATGATTTGCCGGCTTTTCAAAGGACACTAGTGAGTATAAATCGGACAGCACTCGCATGGTGCGAATACTGTCCGATTTTTTATCTCATCCATTGACTTGCATTAGCGATTATCATGCCAAAATCGCTGCAAATCGCAGCTTTCTGTGATTTTTTTCTCAGACCGATTTCAGCTGAGAAAAAAATCGCAAATGAGAAGTCCCCTATTGAATAACATTGGTTCGATTGCAATCTGATTTTTTATCGGCTTGCAATCGTCCGTTTTTGACTCCAGTGAGTATATACCCTATGAAACACAATGGAAAGCCAGCAGGTGTGTGGCTGCAGTGGCTGTGCAATTACTGCAGACAAAAAGCTAAGCAGAGAATTTTTATGGAGCAAACATGGTGATGTTTGATAGTTTAGGGACAGAGTTGGCAGCCACACCAGCATCAGTCCTACATTAGAGATTACTTGATTAACAGAGTGTAGATTACTATCTGAGTCTGACACAGAATGGTGTATAAGTCAAATAACGGTGAGACAGGGAGGCCGAAGACATGACAGATGTAATAATTGGCATCAGCCGTAGGTGGATGAAATTTAGCACTGATCCATGTCTGATTTATTTTCACTTTTTTACACTGGTCCGGCAAGCATTCTTAGTACAAAAGAATAAAATTCAGTTATGAAGTTCAAATAATTTTAGTTTAATAATTTTCAACAATTTAGCGCTTTCTGATAAATTTTTCCATTCTGACCTGTCCTGCTCAGGGGTCGCATAAGAAGAAAAGTGTTGACTCTGCTGGATGATATGGTAGCTACTGTACCTAGTCATACATGCAATAGACAGTTGCTCATTTGGTTAAAGCTTTACCAATTAGGAAACCCAAATTTTGATACCAACATTTCAATTCCCCATTCCAAAAATGTCTTAAGTTAACAAATAATTGATAATTTTGGTAAAGAAGATTGCAGTCAGGAAAGTCAAAGAAATTTGGTTTGATAATTGTAAACAATTTTGCCCTTTATGACAGTTTTCTCTTTTTGATGTGCCCACACAGGTGGGGAAATATTGACTTCACAGAGTATAAAAAGGGTTTCCCTGGTCATACATATGGTCTGGCAACAGTTCTCAATGCAAAAGCTTCACTGATTAGGGAACACTGATGTAATATGCTACTTCCACCAACTCAATAATTTCTTCCCAATTTTTGAAAAATTGGTAATTTGGTAACAGTTTTGCCCTTTCTCACAATCCCGATTATGGTTCTACTGGGAAAATTCAGACCACATGCATTTACAATAATATTTAATTTCACCCAAAATTAGAAGGTGAGCTTTTTGTATTTAAAAAAAAAATTGCTGCACCTAATACAATAAATTTTGAAAATTTTTCAAAAAATATTGTAGTTTTTGCCCAAACCTGGCATAGATGGCTTTTTGACAAAACATATGATGGCAGCTAGGTATCTTCATTTGATCCTGACACATGTGATTCTTTAGCAAAATGCAATACAATCCAGATAGTCTAGCATCAATTGAAGTAAACTTGGACATATGGAAGTAGATTTCCATGTATTTGGAAAATTGAATACATGCATTTTGAGCAGATAAAGGAAAATTGACAATGCAATGGAGGTAAAGGATGAAGTGAAGCATTAGGTGAGGATAAAGATGGTCCTCATGAAAACAGCAAGGTACTAGATGTGGGTGCAGACTGGTTACCAAAAAGACAATAATGAGGAGATTTAGGTGGACAGATTGAGTGGTGTATTTTCTTATTCAATGGATATCAGAGAATGTTTTTGAAGCACATCGCTTGATCTGTGTATTACCAATGCCAGCAACCTGTTACTCTGATAATCTCAACTTCTAGTCAACTCTGCCTGGTTCTCAGGTTTTGAACAACACAGAAACATCATCTTCAGCAAATTCAGCAAATTTTAACAAAAGGGAAGAGGTTAGGACTTCAATAATAACATTAAAGGAATTAAATATATTGAATGTCCTGTAGATGTTTATGAGACTGTAACAATGAAATTCTTTTGATCATTGCAGCTAGTTGGCAAAGCAAATAGTTCTGAGCAAAAATGACTGTAGTCAAGCTTTCAGAGCTTTATAATTTTACTGCAAATTATTGGCCCTTATATCACATTTAAACTTTAATATATAAAGCATTTCTGTAATTGTATGCATTTTTGTGCATCATTCTAGGCTACTCACTATGTTAGCTCACCAAATATAAATTTACTAAACCCCTTTATCCCATCAGAAGTACTATTCCGTCCATGTGACCCAGGACCTAATTCCCATGGATGGAATAGTATGTCATATGCGATCAGCTGCGCTCCCAGAGGGAGCGCAGCTGATCGCGGCCGGGTGTCAGCTGATTATCACAGCTGACACCCGGCACTATGTGCCAGGAGCGGTCACGGACCGCTTCAGGCACATTAACCCCTGGCACACTGTGATCAAAGATGATCGCAGTGTTCCAGCGGTATAGGGAAGCATCGCGCAGGGAGGGGCTCCCTGCTGTACCGAGGGACCCTCCTCACTGCAGGACCCCGGATCCAAGACAGCCACAGGGTCCTTCAGTGTCCTGCACGGAGGCAGCTTCCTCAGTGCCTGCTGAGAGCAGGCGCTGAGAAAGCATCCACCAGTGCCAGTGAGATCGCTGGTGCGACAGAGTGCTGTGCACACTGTCAGACCAGCGATCTGACCTTATACAGTGATGTCCCACCCTGGGACAAAGTAAAAAAGTTAAAAAAATAAAAATAACAAGTGTAAAAAAAATTCATAAATAAAGAAAAAAAAATATTCCCCAATAAATTCCTTTCAACATGTAAATAAAAAAAAACAAAACAATAAAAGTACACATATTTAGTATCGCCACGTCCATAACGACCCGTACTATAAAACTGTCCCATTAGTTAAACCGTTTAGTGAACCCCTTAAAAAAACAAGGCTTAAAAACAATGATTTATCATCATACCGCCGAACAAAAAGTGGAATAACACGCGATTAAAAAGACGGATATAAATAAACATGGTACCACTGAAAACATCATCTTGTCCCGCAAAAAAAAGCCACCATACAGCATTATCAGCGAAACAATAAAAAAAGTTATAGCTTGCAGAATAAAGCGATGCAAAAATAAATATTTTTTATATATAATCGTTTTTATTGGATAAAACATAAAAAATGATACAAATGAGGTATCGCTGTAATCGTACTGACCCAAAGAATAATACTGCATTATCAATTTTACCACATGCGGAACGGTATAAACGGCCCCCCAAAACAAATTCATGAATTGCTGTTTTTTGTTCATTCTGCCTCTCAAAAATCATAATAAAAAGCGATTAAAAAAATGCTATGTGCCCAAAAATGGTACCAATAAAAATGACACCTCGTCCCGCAAGAAATAAGACCTCACATAATTCTGTGGGCCAAAATATAGAAAAATTATAGCTCTTAAAATATGATGATGCAAAAACTATTTTTTGCAATAAAAAGCGTCTTTTAGCATCTGACAGCTGCCAACCATAAAAACCTGCTATAAACAGTAAATCAAACCCTCTTTTTATCACACCCTTAGGGAAAAATAATAAAATTAAAAAATTTATTTATTTCCATTTTCCCATTAGAGTTATGGATAGGGTTGGGGCTAAAGTTAGGGTTAGAGTTGGGGCTAAAGTTAGGTTAGGGTTGGGACTAGGGTTACGGGTGTGTTAGGGTTAGGTTTGTGGTTAGGGTTATGATTATGGTTGGGATTAGGGTTAGGGGTGTGTTGGGGTTAGGGTTGGAATTAGAATTGGGGGTTTCCACTGTTTAGGCACATCAGGGGCTCTCCAAATGTGACATGGCGTTTGATCTCAATTCCAGCCAATTCGGCGTTGAAAAAGTCAAACGTGCTCTTTCCCTTCTGAGCTCTGCCATGCGCCCAAACAGTAGTTTACCCCCACATATGGGGTATCAGCATACTCAGGACAAATTGCACAATAACTCTTGGGGTCCAATTTCTTCTGTTACCCTTGGGAAAATAAAAAATTGGGGGCAAAAATATAATTTTTGTGGAAAAAAACATGATTTATTATTTTTATGGCTCTACGTTATAAACTTCTGTGAAGCACTTGGGGGTTCAAAGTTCTCAACACACATTTAGATAAGTTCCTTTGGGGTCTAGTTTCCAAAATGGGGTTATTGTGGGGGTTTCCACGGTTTAGGCGCATCAGGGAATCTCCAAACATGACATGACACCAGCTGACCATTCCATCAAAGTCTGCAATGTAAAACATCACTACTTCACTTCCGAGCCCTGACGTGTGCCCATACAGTAGTTTTCTCCCACATATAGGGTATCAGCGTACTCAGGACAAATTGGACAACAACTTTTTGGGTCCAATTTCTCCTGTTACTTTTAGGAACATAAAAATCTGGGGACTAAAAATCATGTTTGTGGCAAAAATTTGATTTTTTTATTTTCACGCCCGGGCGTTATAAAGTTCTGTGAAGCACTTGGGGGTTCGACATGTGCCCACACAGTAGTTTTCTCCCACATATAGGGTATCAGCGTACTCAAGACAAATTGGACAACAACTTTTGGGGTCCCATTTATCCCCCTTACCCTTGGGAAAATAAAAAAATGGTGATTAAAAGATCATTTTTGTGGGAAAAAAATAGATTTTTTTATTTTCATGCCCGGGCATTATAAACTTGTGTGAAGCACTTTGGGGTTCAAAGTGCTCACCACAGATCTAGATAAGTTCCTTAGGGGATCTAGTTTCCAAAATGGGGTCACTTGTGGGGGGTTTACACTGCTTAGGCACATCAGGGGCTCTGCAAACTGAACATGACACCCATCAAAGTCTGCATTTCAAAGTGTCATTACTTCCTTTCCGAGCCCTGCCGTGCGCCCAAACAGTATTTCCTCCCCCACATATAGGGTGTCAGCGTACTCAGGACAAATTGCACAATAACTTTTGAGGTGTTGTTACCCTTGGGAAAATAAAAATTGGGGTGAAAAGATCATTTTTGTGGAAAAAATATGATTTTTTAATTTTACGGCTCTATGTTATAAACTTGTGTGAAGCACTTGGAAGTTCAAAGTGCTCACCACAGATCTAGATAAGTTCCTTAAGGGGTCTAGTTTTTAAAATGGGGTCACTTGTGAGGGATTCCCACTGTTTAGGCACATCAGGGGCTATCCAAATGCGACATGGCGTCCAATCTCGATTCCAGCCAATTTTGGTTTGAAAAAGTCAAATGGCGCTCCTTCCCTTCCGAGCTCTGCCGTGCGCCACATATGGGGTATCAGCGTACTCAGGACAAACTGGACAACAACTTTTATGGTCCTATTTCTCATGTTACCCTTGGGAAAATAAAAAATTGGTGTCTTAAATATTATTTTTGTGGGAAAAAATAGAATTTTTTATTTTCATGCCCGGGCATTATAAACTTGTGTGAAGCACTTGGGGGTTCAAAGTGCTCACCACAGATTTAGATAAGTTCCTTAGGGGGTCTAGTTTCCAAAATGGGGTCACTTGTGTGGGGTTTCCACTGTTTAGGCACATCAGGGACTCTGCAAACTGAACATGACACCCATCAAAGTCTGCATTCCAAAACGTCATTACTTCCTTTCCGAGCCTTGAAGTGCACCCAAACAGTATTTCTCCCCCACATATGGGGTATCAGCGTACTCAGGACAAATTGGACAACAACTTTTGTTGGCCAATTTCCTTGAGAAAAATCAAAAATTGGGGACTGAAAATTTTTTTGAGGAATTTTTTTTTTTTTTACACCCAGGCATTATAAACTTTAGTGAAACACTTGGGGGTTCAAGGTGCTCACAACAGATCTAGATAAGTTACTTAGGGGGTATACTTTCCAAAAATGGTGTCACTTGTGGGGGTTTCCACTGTTTAGGCACATCAGGGGCTCCAAACGCAACATGGCATACAATCTCAAATCCTGCCAATTTTGGTTTGAAAAAGTCAAACGGCGCTCCTTCCCTTCCGAGCCCGGCCGTGCGCCAGACAGTGGTTTTCCACCACGTATGGGGTATCGGCATACTCATGAGAAATTGCACAACAACTTTTTCTGTCAATTTTCTCCTTTTACCCTTGTTGAAATAAAAAAATTGTTTGTAAATAACATTTTTGAGACTAAAAAGTTAAATGTTAATTTTTTCCTTCCAAGTTGCTTCAGCTCCTGTGAAGCACCTGAAGGGTTAATAAACTTCTTGAATGTGGTTTTGAGTACCTTGAGGGGTGTAGTTTTTAGAATGGTGTCACATTTGGGTATTTTCTGCCATATAGACCCCTCAAAGTGACTTCAAATGTGAGGTGGTCCCTACAAAAATGGTTTTGTACAATTTGTTGTAAAAATGAGAAATCGCTGGTCAACTTTTAACCCTTATAACTACGAGACAAAAAAAAAATTTGGTTTCAAAATTGTGCTTATGTAAAGTAGATATGTGGGAAATGTTGTTTAGTAACTATTTTGTGCCACACATTTCTCTGTTTTAAGGGAATAAAAATTATAAAGTTTGAAAATAGCAAAATTTTCAAATTTTTGCCATATTTCCATTTTTTTCATAAATAACCACAAGTTATATCGAAGAAATTTTACCACTATCATGAAGTAAAATATGTCACGAGAAAAAAATCTCATAATCGCTAAGATCCGTTGAAGTGTTCCAGAGTTATAACCTCATAAAGAGACATTGGTCAGAATTGTAAAAATTGGCCCGGTCATTAACGTGAAAACAACCCTCGGGGGTAAAGGGATTAAAGATTATCTTATTTACATAAAATTCATGGACTACACAACTTTTTCTATTAAGTACATGAAATTAGAAAGATAAATCTGTCAAATACTTTGCAGTGAGTTATCATTCACTAAAATGTTGCAAATGTATCATAGCCATCATTAATTGACACTTATGCTACTTATGAAAGGTGACAAATTATAACACCTGGAAAACTTTAATTTCTTAGTAATAACCCCTCATAGGTGATAGTTTTAGATCAGCTTAAAGGTCAAGAACTTCAAGCAAAAGTTACTGTCACTTTTAGCATCATGTCAATTAATGTTAATTGATAAAAAGGTTTAAATGACTGAAAATCAATGTCATTATGCTATTTTGATTAATTTACTATCACACACAGTATTCAGCATATATATAGCTAACATTTAAAGAAATCAGCAGAAGGCTTTTTTATCAGAAAATTATGGCATAATTCTTATGTCAAATGACAAATATTTATTATACAATATTTGTTCTAGTAGTTAATGATTATTTATAAAATTTTAACACATTAATGCTACTTCTGGAACTATCAGAATTAAATAACCATTTACTTTCCCATTGACAGTTTGTAACTTTTATCATCTTATTTTACATCACCTTGACACAGTAACACATAGAATAGGTCATCAAAATGGATATGGGGGTTCCAGGATAAGTAACTAACATAAAATAAGTGGAGTTGTGACTCCGAGGATCCCCACTAACGAAGTTGCTCTAGCAGCAGCCTGAACTAAGTGACATATGGCAAAAATCTCAACTAGCAACGTAAGTCGGTTGCATGCCAAGTATGTACTTTATCTTCATTCACTTGAAGCTCTCAACAGCCCAGAAAATTGTTTAGTAGCCACTGCCAAGACCTGCACTTTATTTCCCATTCAACTGAATGGATGATAAAGCGCAGTAGTCATCAACGGTCATTAAGCAGTGTTCAGGGCTGTGAAATCTCCCACTCAGAACCCCAGTTTCTGGATCAAAGCAAAGAGCACCTACAAAAAATCTTCTCTGTTTCTTGAGGACCCATTGTGCTTGTGCATTATATAAAAACTCATTACTTTCAGTGAAAAATGTGAAATACTTTGAAAAATTTGCTGTTAGAGTACCCCATTGATTACAACCTAGGACTAGGATGTCATCTTTGCTCAGCAAGTATAAAGTATAAAGATATTTATACTATATTTATTTATGGGAGAATAATGGTGTAAAAGGTTCTTATCCTACCCAGACCCTGCTTGTCTTCTTATTGCAGCTCCCATTAGATGCCACTTCCCAATTTTTTGCTTCCTGCATAATTGCAGTAAAATAAAACTGATGCTGACTAGTGGCCAGAAGAGGCCTGTGACATACAGTGAAGTAGAAAGGACTAAATAAATGTATTACTTGCAATGCCTAAGTCTTGTTGCTCAATGTGAAGTAAAGTTTTATTATCTACATCAGGGCTCCCAACTTCAGTCCACAAGGCCCACCAACAGGTCGTGTTTTCAGGGAATTTCCTCAGTATTGCCCAGGTGATAATTGCATCACCTGTGCAATACAAAAAAATCCTGAAAACATGACCTGCTAGTGGGCCTTGAGGACTGAAGTTGGGGAACCCTGATCTACAGTGTTGTGGAAATCTTTCTGAATCAACCGAGTGAGGAAATCTCCCAAGGCCTGACACACCAGATTCATAGGTTATTGACTAACATGTTAACCGGCACACCTTTATGAACATGACATGAAGAATGCTAGATTTTCCAAACTTTTTTTGTGCATCAATACATAAATAGACATCTTTAAAATGCAATTACTGATTAAGTTTTAGTTTAGTTTTAGTTTATTTTAGTTTTGATAAGTTAAGGGCACTAACAATGAAGTATTACTACCTAATGAAGTGTACATCCTGTTCTATTACTATAAAGCTTATTACAAGCTTAGATAAGATGTTTAACATTTATTAATTTACCCTCTTTACTGAAGAATTTTTTGACAATTGACACTGGAGAAGAGAAGTCTACTTGTAACCAGATGTTGTACAGAAAAGGGAAAAAAAGGTGACACTCACCATCCAAATTAAAACAGTCCTTTATTCGGTCCATAAAATGGGTACAGCAGGAGAGAAGTGGATGCCTTCTGTGGACGACGGCCGTTTCATGCTAACTGCGCCACAACGGGTCCTATAACCGTCGTCCACAGAAGGCATCCACTTCTCTCCCGCTGTACCCGTTTCAGGGAC
>JARQOD010010608.1:0-26653 GCA_033576555.1 Oophaga sylvatica | reverse complement strand
AATGGGGGGAAAAAATTATTTGTACAAAAACACATACCAAACGTTTGGGGGCAAACTATCTTTGCAGGGGCCAGTCATCCAAAGCATACATCAAACTATTCCTTTGGGCGGTAATTAGAATTAAGAGAAATTGTAGCTCAAAATAATTTGGGGAAAGTTTAATGGTGATGACAAATTTAATCATAAAGTTATCTTTTGGATGATAAAAGAGCTGGCGTATTGTAACCAAAAAAACGTGAAACTGTTTTAATTTGGGGGAAAACATCCGATCGCAAATAGTGTTTCTTTCCCGTGACGTCTTTTGTTAGTCGCGTTTACCCCACAATTTGGGAAAATAAAAAAGATTTTTAAAAAATTTCTACCGCCCCTATTAAAGATGAATCTTGTGAAATTTTACAACCAGGTGTAAAATCATAGCCGAAAAGCCCCCCTATAGGTATGGGGTTTTGCCCCGCTGTTCCATGCTGGATTAAAAATGAACATGGTTAAATTTAAGTTTTTTTTTTTGGGGGTAAAAAATTGTAGGAATGAAAAAAACGATTAAACACCAAAAACCCTTTTGCAAAAAATAACCAATCTGCAGTTAGAATTAAACGTTATTCTGTAATTGAGCTGTGGTTTACAAGATTAATTTACTTTTGTAGCTGTATATGTGGGTGTACAAAGGGGAAATTAAAAAAAAGGATTTTGGAGCATTTATTGTATTGGAAAAATCATAATTTAAATCAAAAAGTTCGGGGCCCCGCCAAAAAATTTTATTCTTTTTCATGACGCAATACATGTCTTTCCCGGTTAGCGATAGAAAGAGTTTCAAAATTTCGTGCGAGGTAGGATCGCAGACATCTATTGATGAAGGCTTTTTTTGGGCTTTTCCTTTAAACCGGATATCCCAAAAGGGAAAAAATAAAAGAAAAAAAAATGTTCATTAAAATTTTTGATTGGACTCTTGCCAAATGTATTTTTTTTTTTTTTTGTGTATTTTTAATGTGTTAATTTATTGTTTTGAGGACCTTTGATTATTTTTGATCGCAATTTACCTTCAGGACCTTCAATCTATCATGTGATTGTCAGTTCAAATTTAATTGGTCCGTGAGTATTTATTAGGTCTGCATGTTTTTATATGTATAGCAGCCTGATGAAGATCGACTGATCGAAAGCGTTGCTGTATGTGGTTTCCTTTATGGAGCATATACCACTTTGATTTTTATCGAATGGCCGAAAAAAATTTTGGAATTTTTAAGGAGCTGGAAACATTTCTTTTTCTCTTGGTCAAACATAAAGATACCAAATGTAAATTTTTGGTGAAGAATAGTGTTGAGCGATATTGCTCGATATCTAAAAATATCGTATCGAAATTGTATCGCCGATAGCACTAAATATCGTCGATATCCGATTTCGATACCGGAAGTCCCATGTAAGTCTATGGGAACAAAATATCGCAACAAAAAAAACCCTTTCTTTCGTTGTAAACACAAAATATACACACATAGAATACATATATATATATATACATGTCATTGTGACATATATATATATACATATATTTATAGTTTATACACTTCTACATAGTAAAATCGACTCTAATTCAATTGCCGGGTAAAGACGTGACATACCCCATAGAAGTCGACGGGCTCGGTGCCGAGTACCCCGAAAACCTCTGGCTCTGTGCGACTCAACTTGGGCGTCACGAACAGGATTCTGTAGCTCGCTATAAGCGAGTCCTGTGTGCCTGAATTGCACTGGTTTTGTGCTTGAGGATTGCTAAAATCATCAGAGAATGTATTTGCCATTTTTTCCGCCATATCTGCGTCACGACGAGGCACTGGTGAAGAAGAAGGGCGTGCTCTTCATGGGTGTACACTCACTCAGTGGCGTGAAAACGATGGCCGCCCACTGTAAATGGTACTGCAATGTAACATCGTGCCCCACAGCTCTTCAGTTCCGCCTCCTCATCCTCCTCAGTGTGAGAAGGTCCCGCCTCCCTACAAAAGAGGGGCCCTCTCCAGATATGACACATGTGACTTGGCAGAGATGGCTAATGGACACGACGAGCAGAAGTGGGAAGGGATGGAGCAGTCAGAGCTCTCCCCCCACGGAAGCGACCCGATCGCCACGGAATCACCGTTGGGCACCCGGCCTGTAAACCCTCCTACGCTGCAAGAAGCGGAGGATACCCTGAGAGGCCTGGCCCGGCACCGGGAGGAGGTCGCCAGGATGGAAGCCAGCTGGCGTGCCCTAAAAATAAACTTGGAGCGGCGCCAATCCCTCTTACCTGAAGTGTCTGTACCGGAAGGTGAGGCACCCGTTATAGTAGAGGAGCCCTTGCAATGTGATCCGGTTGACGTTGTCGCAGTGGAGGCACCCGTTCCTGCAAAAAACCGCAGCACCGTCAGCAGCACCCCAAATCCCACTGTCTGCCCCGGTCGCTGAGACAGAAGAAGCGACACCCGTCCTCATGGAGGAGGCCGCGCAGGCACCAGAGCACTACCTGCCTGTACCGGAGCCCCGACTGTCATCTGATTTAGAGCCGTCTGCTTCCTCCGCAGGGAGCGCCGCCAGGACTGGGGGGCGACAGGAGAGCTGCCGCAAACCGGACACTGTAAGCTGCAGTGGAGTGGTGGAGACATGGAGCAACTGGTGGAGGAGAATTACAATCGGCGTCAGGAGGAAGAGTGGAGACGTTGGGAGAAGGAAGCAGAGCGACAAAGGGAGCAGCGAGAAACCCTAAAACTTCGCCAACGTCACCTGGAGAAGGACCGGGCAGATAAGGACCGGATGAGAAAGGACAAAGGAACCCTGAGTGAGCCGCAGCGTAAGGGTGCAGTACGGAACTTTAAATTGAAAGGTGGGTGGGGCTTCATCAAGGAGCCTGGACTTTATTTAGAAGTCTTTGTGACCCGGCGGGACGTGGAGGCTCACCTCCCAGAAGGACACCCGGGGAGGGACCTGTTGCCAGGAGACTTGGTGACTTACACCCGACACTGGGGTTACAATGGGTGGTACGCCCTAAATGTTACCAGGTGCGACCCCTACTCCCCAGTGTGTCAGGAACCTGTGAGACCCTCGAAGCCTTCAGCCTCCCACATCCAGGCCTCTGCAAAAGTGCCCACCCCACGCCGTAAATCTCCCAGCCTCCCTCAGTGGTCTCCTCAGCAGCCCCAGCTATGGACATGATAAGTATAGTTGGCCCGTACCCGGCGCCTGTTAGGCCCCCTGGGGTTCGTACAGTCCGTGACATAGGGCTCCAGACCCGGAGAGAGATGAAAGAGGTGGCCACACAGACCCAGATAACGGGTCACGACTTGACTGTACAGGCCACACGACGTCATCAGGTCCTGGTGGTCCTTGGTGCCTCGGATGTTTGGCAAGCACCAGAAGAGTACCAGGTGGTACCTGGAAGAGGCCAGCCAAAGAAGTCTAAATAACCCGGACAGGGTCCCTGTATGTAAATAAATAGTTAAATTGTTTATGTACCCGGACGGGTGAATGTTCCAAAAAAATTTTTTGAATTTAATAAAAAAAAAAAAAACACAGTTTTCATTTCTTTTATTACTGTCTCATCCTGCTGCGACGCCATCGATCTGCTGTAAAAAAATGAAAAAAAAAAAAAAAAAAGTATACCACCTGACCGACGCAGTCCATAGTAACGAGTGTCCCACGACGATCCAGCTCTGCTACATCAGAATGACAGGCAGAGCCTGTCATCCCGGCGCAACACAGCTGATTACCTGCTTCCCCGGCGGTGACGTCATCGGACTGACTGCTTTACGGCCGGGATTACCCTGCAGTCACTGCAGTTATCGCGAAAAACTGCATGTGACCGCCAGGGAGAAGATAATGGCGGCCATCAAGCAGTCCAGGACGTGACCGCCGGAGATCTTCTGCCAGGTAAGTGCCGCTGACTCCTAAAAGACCCGACCGACGGACACTCACAGTGACAGTGACAAATCCGATTCCGGTATTCGATAAGACGAAAATATCGAAACGAATTATCGAAAGGCCGATAGAGCTAATATCGGCCGATAGCCGATATTTGCATTATCGTATCGCTCAACACTAGTGAAGAATCAACAACAAGTGGGACAGAATTGTGAAGCTGAACGAAATGTATTGATTATTTTAATTTTTTGTGGCAATACAAGAACTGAAAAGTGGGGTGTGCAATATTATTCGGCCCCTTTACTTTCAGTGCAGCAAACTCACTCCAGAAGTTCATTGTGGATCTCTGAATGATCCAATGTTGTCCTAAATGATTACTGATAATAAATATAATCCACCTGTGTGTAATCAAGTCTCCGTATAAATGCACCTGCTCTGCGATAGTCTCAGGGTTCTGTTTGAAGCACAGAGAACATCATGAAGACCAAGGAACACAACAGGCAGGTCCGTGATACTATTGTGGAGAAGTTTAAAGCCGAATTTGGATACAAAATGATTTCCAAAACTTTAAACATCCCAAGGAGCACTGTGCAAGCGATCATATTGAAATGGAAGGAGTATCATACCACTGCAAATCTACCAAGACATGGCCGTCCCTCTAAACTTTCATCTCAAACAAGGAGAAGACTGATCAGAGATGCAGCCAAGAGGCCCATGATCACTCTGGATGAACTGCAGAGATCTACAGCTGAGGTGGAACAGTCTGTCCATAGGACAACAATCAGTCGTACACTGCACAAATCTGGCCTTTATGGAAGAGTGGCAAGAAACCATTTCTCAAAGATATCCATAAAAAGTGTTGTTTAAAGTTTGCAACAAGCCACCTGGGAGACACCAAACATGTGGAAGAAGGTGCTATGGTCAGATGAAACCAAAATCAAAGTTTTTGGCAACAATGCCAAACAATATGTTTGGCGTAAAGGCAACACAGCTCATCACCCTGAACACACCATCCCCACTGTCAAACATGGTGGTGGCAGCATCATGGTTTGGGCCTGCTTTTCTTCAGCAGGGACAGGGAAGATGGTTAAAATTGATGGGAAGATGGATGAAGCCAAATACAGGACCATTCTTGAAGAAAACCTGTTGGAGTCTGCAAAAGGCCTGAGATTGGGACAGAGATTTGTCTTCCAACAAGACAATGATCCCAAACATAAAGCAAAATCTACAATGGAATGGTTCACAAATAAATGTATCCAGGTGTTAAAATGGTCAAGTCAAAGTCCAGACCTGAATCCAATCGAGAATCTGTGGAAAGAGCTGAAAACTGCTGTTCACAAACGATCTCCATCCAACCTCACTGAGCTCGAGCTGTTTGCCAAGGAAGAATGGGCAAGAATTTCAGTCTCTCGATGTACAAAACTGATAGAGACATACCCCAAGTGACTTGCAGCTGTAATCACAGCAAAAGGTGGCACAACAAAGTATTAAGTTAAAGGGGCCGAATAATATTGCACGCCAACTTTTCAGTTTTTGTATTTCCACAAAAATGTAAAATAATCAATACATTTCGTTCAACTTCACAATTGTGTCCCACTTGTTGTTGATTCTTCACCAAAAATTAACATTTGGTATCTTTATGTTTGAAGCATGATATGTGGGAAAAGGTTGAAAAGTTCCAGGGGGCCAAATACTTTCGCAAGGCACTGTATCTATCTATTCTCCATCTGTATATTATCTATCAATTATCTATCTATCTATTATCTATCTACCTATCTATCTAATATCTATATATATTATCTATCTATCTATCTATCTATCTATCTATCTATTATGTATCTATCTACCTATCTATCTAAATATCTATCTATCTATGTCACATGCATATTTCCGTTTTTAGCTGCACTTATTTTTGCAGCTTCAGCCGTTCACTTTCGGATGTCACCTGGTGACACAGTCACACACATCCCTCTGCGCAGTGTGGCCTCTTCTACAGTCACTTACTGGATGACAAGTGAGTCACTCATCAGGTGATACACCCAGTGAGACATGGAATAAACTTGCTAGATGGCTGCCAAAGAAATCATCAGCAATGACAGCGTGTGGTGGGCATGTAACTCCCAATACTAATGTTTTGAACGTCCCCAAAAAAAACATTAATTACTTCTACATGAAATGAAATCAGTAAAGAAAAAAACATCTTGACCAAGACCTGATAAATGATCAGGGCCGAGCCAGGACAATATGCCACATATCAGACACACACACTATATGGAGAAAAGTATGTGCCCCCTCTAAACGCCTCTCCTGGAGCTTTTCTGAAGTCTTATCCTACATCCATAGTCCAGTTCACTCCATCAAGGCTATTTTCTGCTTATTGTATGTTTTTAATTCAATTTTGGGCGCCATTTCTCCGGTAATAATGAATTTTCCTGGCTTGAATATACAGGAGCTCCAAAAGCAGCAGCCAGACTGGTTCTCCAGTAGCTCTATGAAAAGTGTTCGTACAATGCTCACAAGCCTCTTATCCATGCCCCAGTACCTGAGATAACAGAAAGATTCTTAAAGGAGAACACTAACCAATCTGCTTAGGTTTCGTGATATCTAGTAGGACTTATGTGTCCAGATCTTTAAAGATCCCCAGTACAAAGCATGTAGGGTACCCAGTAAAGCTCAAGACCCCTTTGTGCAATGGTTGGAGGTTCACGGATTTCTGACGTCTCAGATGATAAGTTGTGGTGGAATTTACCCGTAAGCTCCAACAACGACATAATTACCTCTAATTAGTCAATCAGTAGATATTTCACAGCAGCAGATTTACCTGAGTCACCGGATCTCTTGGCTTTGGTCATCAGGACATCATGAGAAAAGTGACTTCATCGATGTGTGAATTTTCCAAAGATGACCAACCCAAGAGAACTAATGAATGCCAGCTCTGAACCCGGAGAACCCTGAACATGAGCCCAGATACGTGGAGGACGATTCCCCAGCATGGATGTTATGTATCTGGCATTGTAGCTATTTGTTGTATACATTGTGTTGGGCTCTGTTCACAAGTCCAGCTGTCATTCTTTCATCCTAAAAAATAAACTGAATCCATTGCAAAGGGAGCAAAGACACATTCACTCTTTTTTTCCATTTTGCATCCATTTTTATTGCATTTGTATCTGTTCTTCCTATGGGGGTCTGCATATTTTAACCAAGATAAAAAACGGATTGTGGCGAAATGGAAAATATCTCAGAACATTTATGTCCACCGTTCAAATGAATGGATCCTTTACGGGAACTTTTTATCTCCATTTTTGTCATCTCTAAAAGAAATCCAAACACGGAAATAACTACCGGACATGTGAATAGAACCTTATTCAGAGTTGTGCCATAGTAGAGTAATGGAAGGGTTCACTTGTTGTCATATTAAAAATATGCTAAGAATGAGACTAAAAAAATACTTTAGACACACAGAAGTAGGGGACATAATATGTGTGGTCCTAAAGTTGGTCTACAGGTGAATCAATGACGTTGATCACAACAGATTATGACGTTTATTTGTATTTGGTACATTGTTTGTTATTTTTCCATTTGTTTAATCTTATGATCGAAATGTTTCTCATTAATGTTCCAACCTTTTCGCCGCTCTGTATCCTGCAAATAACAGGGTCCAATTGCAGTTTATCAGTGAGTGACCGGGTGATGGGGAATATTCAATACATCAGATGTGCACTGTAACTGGATCAATGTCATGGATGTCAAAATAGATGGCACTGAACGCTCATTATTGGGGCATATGACAAGTGCTTCGAGCAGAACCCACTGGTGTGATCCAAAAGTATGCGCAGATTTAAATTCGACAAGAAAATTTGATTTCCATACAAATTTAATGCAAATATAATGTTTCTTAGGCGGGGTCATGCTTTCGAGTGCAATGCAAGAAACTCACGTGAGTCTCTCGCCTCAATACCCGGCACTGCCGCCGACACTCAGAACCAGAGTGAGTGACTGCATGTATTTCTATGCAGCTGAGCGCTCCATCCGAACGGCCGGCGGCAGTGCCGGATATTGAGGCGAGAGACTTGCGCGAGTTTCTCGCATTGCACTCGCAAGTGTGACCCCGGCCTTATTTTGCTGCTCACCAGTCCCACCATGGGAGACCCCATCCAATCCTGTGCGCTCTCCGGCTTCGTACGTACAACGTCCTCATCCATTATAGAGTCACTGACGTTCCGCCACACATCGCGATGATACAACCGACCATCTGGACGTAATCACATCATCGTTGTAACCTTGTGCCTTCACACCGTGATGTCAGACGCCTGCTCAGCGCCGGAAGCTAAAGAGCGCAGTGTGAACACGGTGCAAGATGACGCTGCATGGGGGACTGGGTAATAAAGTATTTCTTCTATCTTTTGCACATTTTTTAAGTATAGCATTTCTATTGCTTCTTTTGGGCCCAGACTACATTTTTAGTTTTACCCCAAATCATCACCTTTTGACATACCTAGATATTTGTTGCATGGTTCAGACCCCTGGGCATTTGTTCATCTGCTGTAGGACTGGTATGTATTTTTCTGTGTGCGCACCTTCTGATCCTTATGAGGAGGGTGAGTGACCATCAAACCAGTTGTGGTCATCACTATGAGATCGTTGTAGATACAGCTCCCAGCACCTCTGCTGATCATCAGATTGAAAACATCACAGCGCCATATATTGTTTAGTGGCCATAAGTGGTACTGCAAGATTTCCCTTGAATAATTTAGCGTCATTCTAGACTATGGACCCCACCCAACTGATATTGATTTCTTATTCTGGGGACATGCCTTCAATATTAGAAAAAAATGGCTGCTGCTATTCTTAACACACACAGCGCCACCTCTGCCTGCAGTTGTGTATGGTACTGCACCCCAGCCTGATTCACTGCAATAGGGCTGAGCTGCAATCTCTCATGGACAATGCATAGCGGTGTGGCGCTGTTTTTGATGGAAATCAGCCAAATCCTTGAAAAACCCCTTAGGGTTGTTTGTGCAAGTGCCTTCTATGGGAAAGTTTTGTCACATGGTGGGTACAATGGGAACAGTCACACCCAGCCCTGCACTACATAACAAGACACTTGCATTATAAATGACACATGGTGTCGGGGGAGCTGGGGTGTGACAGATTTTGCAATGGTGCCAAGGAACTTTACGTTATGACAATTATATTATTGTCTTATTGCTTGTCACAAGCGACCTTAGCGATTGGATGCATGCAAATATTTTTAAAGGAATCACATTAATGGCAGGAGGAAAAAAGGCTGCATGTAAGCAAAATTTCCACTAGAGGTCACCAGTGAGAACAGATATTTGCTAGTATTAAAAAGTGTTTTTTTTGGGGAGGTTATAGATTTTTCAAAGTTTTCCATATGTAACACCTGCACATGGAACTGTCAGAGCAGCTACTGGTATACTGGGATTTACAGACACTAAGAAGAGTTTTACAGCTGCTGTTAAACAGGGACCTTCAGACATTAATGGTTTTTTCCCTGAGCTGCGGGGACTACAATTCCCATGGACCCTTGTTTCAGTCAGATGACACAGCTTGGAGGGATAGGAGGGAGAAGGGATTTGGGGGAGGGAGCTGGAGAGGAAGTGAAAGAAAGTGAGAGAGCGGATGGTTCATGTAAAAGATGGAGCGCTGTGGACTTGTATTCCTCTAAAGAGCGGAGCGTTCCAGTCCCCTCTGATATACCTGCGAATCTGGAGAGAGCGCAGCCCGGTCATCAGGTGAAGCAAGCAACATTAAGGACTCGGAGAGTTCTACCGGCACCCCCCCGTATAAAGGCCTGAATCCTGCCGCCCCCAGTTGGGGTCCAGGGAAAACTACAATCGGTGGAGACGCACCGGGAGTGCCCCTTTTCGAGACTTATGGTTCAACCAGCCCGTTACAGTGAGTACACTACGCCCCAGACTATTTACCTTCGTGAGCATCTAAGTGCACCAACGGTTATAAATTTGCGCGCCAACATCCGCGGCAACTGGGCCCCAACTTTTGGACTGGGTTAATACAAGAAAAGGGGAACCCTGCTACGTTATATTTGCAGGGTTGGGGAAAGAATTAGGTTGTGATGTGTATATGATTTTTATAGAGCACTGTTACCTGTATTGCATGTTGTTTCTTTAAATACACTTCATTTCTGCTGCATATCCATAAACCAGTTAAACTGTTTTACTCCTGTTTTGGGTGAGTGTGTACTGAGCTATAGGCAGGGGTTTCCCGAATCAGTCCCTGGCAGAAGATAACAGTCCTTCTGCAGTCCTAGAGAGAGCTCCAATCAAGATTCGGGTGGAGGCACTGCGCCCTAAAGAGGTGAGACCCCCCATAACACCCAGCGTACCGTGGTAGCCCTGAAGGGGTGTTACAGTGGAGGCACTGCTGAGATTACAGAACTAACACAGGAGTATTTACTATGGAGACTTTAACAGAGCGAGAAGTATATTTGTGGTGTGAAGAGATGGATGTTACAGCTAGACAAAGCTTTGCAGTGAGTGGTGAGCTCTATGATGCATCTGATGAAGAGATACTGAAAATAGTTAACCGACTCACTGAACTTGCCCACCCTGAAGTGGTCGACCGCAGAAAGGAAAAGGGGGGACAGTTACCCATAGCCCTGATCTCAACCGGGCAGATCTTGAGGAAAGATTACTTCACATCCATGATAGCCGTGTCCCCAGAGTATGGTCGACAATGGAAGATCACTTGGCCTAATGAGTCCGAAGTTGAGACCCGGCAACAGGAATCAACCACTCAGTCTGGGAAGACTAGTATACGTCCGCCCTCTACTCCCCTTAGAACCAGTCCTGAAGAGACAGCGGCCCCTGTTGATGTGCTTATGACAGCTATGGAAAAGTTAGTCAGTCAGTTTGCAAAGATGCAGCCAGAAGGGAACTACCGTCGTTTAAGAACCTTCTCGGGTGCCCTCCCCACCCCTGCTGGAGAAGAAGAATATGATACTTGGAGGGATGTCACTTTACTGTGCTTAGAAGAGTGGCAGTGCACTGATGCCGTGAAGAAGCAGAGAATAGTAGAAAGTTTGAAGGGTACTGCTATGGAAGTGGTGCAGGCTGCTTGGCGGAGCAAGCCACTAGCAACTTATCAAGATTATATGAGTGCTTTAGAAGATGCTTTTGGATCCCCTGAAGATGCTACTGATCTACTCTATAAACTTCGTACCACCTACCAACAACCAGATGAGAAGATGTCCGACTATCTATACCGATTGGATAAGATGGTTCATAGAATAGTATCTAAAGGTGGAGTCAGCCCTAAAGAAGTTGATCAGTGTCGTCTGGACCAAGTACTCAGAGGAGCTCTCACTCATGATCCAATTGCTCAGCGGATGAGGTCTTGTGATAAAGAGAAGATTCCTGGTTCTTTTCATGAGTTGCTTAAGGAAGTTCGCAAGGAAGAGGTTATTTTGGCCGCAAGAGAGAAGACCTCCCCTCGGGTGACTACTGTTGCCTTGAAGCCAGCAGCCGACTGCCGAGAGAGGGAACTGCTGAAAGTCATCGAGAAACAGGGGGAGCAGATTACTCAATTGTTAAGTGCTCAGGCCAAGACAATACAGCGGTTACAAAGTGCTGCAGAGGTAGCCGAGAAGCAGACCCTGGCTTCAGGAAGAGAGAATGATGACCTGTGTAGAGTGGAAAGTAGGAAACCAGAAGGGTGCTTTGTCTGTGGGAGTCCAGGCCATATAGCTCGTCAGTGTCCAAAGAGGTGGAGCTCAAAGAACTCTTCACATTCTCCCCACCTCCCTCCGAGGCAGTCGGGAAACGGGAAAGGGGGCCAGTAGAACCCCATACTGAGCCCCCATCAGCAACAAAGACCTACTCTACCTCTCCATCCAATAGTGCCTCATCGAAAACACTGCCTGAAGGGTTAGTGGGACCAGCCCCGCATGTCCCCGCATATATCAATGGTAAATCTTGTTCAGTATTGCTGGATAGCGGATCTCAAGTGTCCATCATTTTGAAGGATGGTATAAGAGATATTTATCCAATGTGCCTCTGAAACCGCTGTCTGGACTCGTGGTGTGGGGACTGAGTGAACACAGCTATCCCTACCGAGGATACGTGTCCGTGACACTACGATTCCCAGAGACTGTTGTTGGAGTGGATAAAGAGATACCCATTATAGCGCTAATCTGCCCGGAGGCAGAGGCAGATGAGAGACCCACACCTGTCATAGTGGGAACAAATGCCAACATTTTCCGTACGTTAGCTCAGTGGTGTCGTGAAGCTGGGGGAGAAAAGTATTCGCAGACCCTATCCATCCACCCAGTCTGTCTGGAAGCCTATGTGAGGACGGAGGAGGAGAAGAGGGAACTGCAGCCTGAAAGCTTTGACCCTTGTTTTGAAGGAAGTGAGCTGAAAGGAGAAGAGAGGAGGCTAGTCATCGACGGCATGATGATGCGGGGGGCGGCTTTCTCCTTGGGCGAATGGGACATGGGCCTCGCCAAGGAATAGAGCATCGCATTCGGTTGAAAGATCAAAAGCCTTTCCGAGAGAGATCCCGAAGATTGGCCCCGGCGGATATCGAAGATGTTAGGCAGCATCTACGCGGTATGTTAGACACAGGAGTCATCATAGAGTCTAGTAGCCCATATGCTTCCCCCATTGTGATTGCTCGGAAAAAAAATGGAGCTATTCGGATGTGTGTGGATTATCGTACTTTGAACAAACGTACGGTTCCTGACCAGTACACTGTGCCCCGAATTGATGAAGCTTTAGATTGCCTGCAAGGGAGCCAATGGTTTTCTGTGTTAGATCTCCGGAGTGGTTACTATCAGATACCCATGTCAAAGGAAGATCAAGAGAAGACCGCTTTTATCTGCCCCATTGGGTTCTTCGAGTTTCAAAGACTGCCTCAAGGACTGACAGGTGCTCCGGCCACTTTTCAGAGATGCATGGACAAAGTAGTGGGGGACATGCACTTACGTGAGGTCTTGGTTTATCTCGATGATCTTATTGTTTTTGGGAAGACTCTGGAAGAACACAACCAGCGGTTGTTCAAGGTGCTGGATCGGTTGAAGGAGGCTGGGTTGAAGTTGTCCCTTGATAAGTGCCGGATTTGCCAGATGACTGTGAAATATGTGGGGCACATGGTCAGCAGAGAAGGAATTTCCACCGACCCCGCCAAAGTGGAGGCTGTGGTAAACTGGCCTAAGCCCACCAAGCTGGGGGAGCTTAGGTCCTTTTTAGGATTCTGTGGATACTACCGAAGATTTGTACCCCAGTACTCTCGGATTGTGAAGCCATTAACTGCTCTTACCCAGGGGTATCCCCCTTCCGGCGGGACAGCCCGCCCCTCAAGGTCAGGGAAAAGAGACTACTTCCGAGTTAATGAACCTTTTGGGGAAAGATGGACACCCTTATGCGACGAGGCATTCGAGAAACTGAAGTCATGTTTGACCCAAACTCCAGTGTTGGCCTATGCAGACGCCAGTAAACCATATGTGTTACATATAGATGCTTCTCTCGACGGACTAGGAGGGATTCTCTATCAGGACCATGATGGCTGTCTACGTCCCGTTTACTACATTAGTCGAGGATTGACTCCCAGTGAACGCAACTACCCAGCTCACAAACTGGAGTTTCTGGCTCTGAAAAGGGCTGTAGTGGACATGCTGCATGACTACCTCTATGGGGTACGCTTCGTGGTTCATACCGACAACAATCCATTAACCTACGTGAGAACCACAGCAAAACTGGATGCCACGGGGTACCGGTGGCTTGCCGCACTCTCTCTGTATGATTTCAGCTTAAAATATCGACCAGGGATCAGTAACATTGATGCAGACACACTCTCTCGCCTGCCTAGTGAACCTTTAAATGAGGAAGAAGAAGGAGGATGGATAGAGGTCCCTGCCCCTGAGGTGAAGACTCTGTGCCATAGACATCGAACTGATGCCCTCACACTGCAGTGCTGTGCTAAATTCTTAGGAGCATCTAGCGAAGCGCTCCCGTTGTCGTACTGTCGAGTGACAAATGTAACCCCAGACTCTCTCCCTCAACTGACTCATAATCAAGTCAGGACGGCGCAGCAGGAGGATCAGTCAGTGGGGTAGTTCGATGGTGGGTGAAGAGGGGCTGGAGGCCCGAAAAGAATGCATTAAGAACAGAGGAGTCTGTCCTGCTGACTCGGCAGCTAGAGTCGCTAGTAGTAAAAAATGGGCTACTATACCGAGAGACAAGGGGCCAGAAGGGAGGAGTCCGCAGACAGCTGGTGTTACCCACCCGATTTCGGAAGATGGTCATGAAGTCCCTGCATGATGACCATGGACATCTTGGCATCGAAAAGACTACGAGTCTCGTGGCCGACCGATTCTATTGGCCTCGCATGGAAGCGGATATTGAAGAATACTGCAAATCATGCTCCCGGTGTGTGTTGAGAAAACCTTGCCTTTGAGAACAGCCCCCCTTGTGAACATTACCAGTGATGGCCCACTTGAACTAGTGTGCATTGATTTCCTCTCCATCGAGCCTGATGAAAGCAATGTCAGTAATGTGTTAGTGGTCACTGACCATTTCACCCGATATGCCCAGGCCTACCCCACTAAAGATCAAAGGGCAATTACTGTGGCAAAAACATTATGGGAGAAGTTCTTTGTACATTACGGGCTGCCTGCCCGCATCCATACCGATCAAGGAAGAGATTTCGAAAGTAGACTAATCAAGGAGCTATGCGCTCTCTGTGGGATCAAGAAATCCAGAACCACGCCATATCACCCCCAAGGGGATCCTCAACCTGAGAGATTCAACCGTACCCTTCTGAACATGTTAGGCACTTTAGATCCCAGGAAGAAGGGACACTGGAGCAGGCATGTGAGCCAGTTGGTTCATGCCTACAATTGCACCACAAATGAGTCAACTGGATATTCTCCTTATTTCCTCATGTTTGGAAGAAAAGCCCGACTACCCGTGGATATTAGTTTTGGGACATCCATTGACCGTTCTAATGGGAAGACCTACTTAAAATATGTCAAAAAAGAACTTGGCACTCAACTTTTGTGAAACGAAAAAATTTTCATCATAGATGAAATAGTAATGTAACCAGAGAGGAAAAACAAAACAGAATATGTAATATAGAAAAATATTTGAAATATGAACATAATATGATCAAAAGTCTAAGTATAAATGAGATACTAACATGAAAAAAATTATCAATGATTTGTCAATAATATATTATACCAATTTTATTTTCTGCAGTACTTTGATGAAGGTCCGAATAGGACCGAAACGTTGTTTTTGACTGCAATAAAAAATTTTTCGTTTCACAAAAGTTGAGTGCCAAGTTCTTTTTTGATATTGCACTGGGTTGGGTTCCTACTTGAGCACCTTCACAGTAGTGCCACGCTATATTATTCTACTTAAAATATGTGTCCCAGCTAAAAGAGGATTTGACAAAAGCTTACAAATTGGCAGAGCAGGCCTCTGGTCGGTCAGGGAAGCACAATAAGACTCGCTACGACTGTAGGGTTCGAGAACAAGTTTTACTACCTGGAGACAGAGTTCTTATTCAGCTTTTGGGCCTTCCTGGGAAGCACAAGCTTGCTGATCGGTGGTGTCCTGACCCTTACGTGGTGATGGAGAAGTTGCCCGGTGTTCCGGCCTACAGAGTGAAGCCCGAAAAAGGGGGTGGAGCTGTTAAAACCTATCATCGACATCATCTGTTGCCTGTGGGAAAAAACATCCCTTTACCCCCATTGCCAACTCAAGGAGGTCATACAACTCTTCAGTGCAATAGGAGAAGTCCAAGGTGTAAAAACCCACCCCAGACTGGAGTTGCCTCAGGAGGATGTGACAGCGAGTCTGGGGATGAATGGGGACCTGACTGTCAATGGAGCTACAGGTGGATCGAGGACCCATGCCCCATGGGCGTAGACCCTGAAAACCAGACCCCTGAAGTAGAAACAAAGAAAAGGGACATTTGTCAGGAGGCGAGTGCACCCGCCCACAATTGGAGGAAAGTTCAGAAGAGGGACATTTATTGAATGAAGAGATTCACCTGGTGGAGCCCGTTCTTGAGAGACAAGAGTCGGGGACTGAGGAGGTGGGCCCCTCGGTACACACTCGTCCCAAGCGGGACATTAGACCACCCATGATGTTGACTTATGACAGAATGGGACATACCACTGAGGTCCCCAGGTTGATACACCCAAATTCAAATTCTGTTTGGCCTTATTTCTCGGTATCTTCCATGTGTCCAGGAGGTGGTTTGTATGCATGTAAATTTGGTGTTAGTCAGGATGCCTTAACCCCCATTCATGTTTCAGGTGGTGAGTCCTCATGTCGTGATGGGACACTTTCAATGACTCACCAGGGGGAGAATGTAACACCTGCACATGGAACTGTCAGAGCAGCTACTGGTATACTGGGATTTACAGACACTAAGAAGAGTTTTGCAGCTGCTGTTAAACAGGGACCTTCAGACATTAATGTTTTTTTCCCTGAGCTGCGGGGGACTACAATTCCCATGGACCCTTGTTTCAGTCAGATGACACAGCTTGGAGGGATAGGAGGGAGAAGGGATTTGGGGGAGGGAGCTGGAGAGGAAGTAAAAGAAAGTGAGAGAGCGGATGGTTCATGTAAAAGATGGAGCGCTGTGGACTTGTATTCCTCTAAAGAGCGGAGCGTTCCAGTCCCCTCTGATATACCTGCGAATCTGGAGAGAGCGCAGCCCGGTCATCAGGTGAAGCAAGCAACATTAAGGACTCGGAGAGTTCTACCGGCACTCCCCCCGTATAAAGGCCTGAATCCTGCCGCCCCCAGTTGGGGTCCAGGGAAAACTACAATCGGTGGAGACGCACCGGGAGTGCCCCTTTTCGAGACTTGTGGTTCAACCAGCCCGTTACAGTGAGTACACTACGCCCCAGACTATTTACCTTCGTGAGCATCTAAGTGCACCAACGGTTATAAATTTGCACGCCAACATCCGCGGCAACTGGGCCCCAACTTTTGGACTGGGTTAATACAAGAAAAGGGGAACCCTGCTACGTTATATTTGCAGGGTTGGGGAAAGAATTAGGTTGTGATGTGTATATGATTTTTATAGAGCACTGTTACCTGTATTGCATGTTGTTTCTTTAAATACACTTCATTTCTGCTGCATATCCATAAACCAGTTAAACTGTTTTACTCCTGTTTTGGGTGAGTGTGTACTGAGCTATAGGCAGGGGTTTCCCGAATCAGTCCCTGGCAGAAGATAACAGTCCTTCTGCAGTCCTAGAGAGAGCTCCAATCAAGATTCGGGTGGAGGCACTGCGCCCTAAAGAGGTGAGACCCCCCATAACACCCAGCGTACCGTGGTAGCCCTGAAGGGGTGTTACACATATAACACCACAATTTTGCATTTCACTTTAATTGTAAAACTGACACAATTTGCTGAAAGTGCAATATCCCTTTGAGTATTGAAGCCTCCTGATGTGCCGCTCCGATTTATTAAACGAACATTACTTAGGCATTGCCTTTCATTGACCACAGTAGAAAACATCTAAGTCAATCCCTGTGTTTATTAGTGCTGGGTTGGATTGTACATTGCTACTGTGTATGTGTCACACGTTCTATAGACGTTGGTGCTTTTGATGATACATTGTAGCACCACAGCGGACCCCCGAATTCTCACAACTCAGTACGGATATTACTTCGGCGGGCAATGTTCGGGGAGAATGCATTCTCCACGTGAGCCTCTTTAAAGATGTACGGAGTCACACAGAAGCATCCCAACACGCACGGCATTGTGCAGATCCGATTGACATCTTTATAGTTATCGCAGTTGTCGGGGCAGGAGCTTCCACATGTTTGATATTCCTGGTGAGAGGAGCAACCTAGAATACAAAAAAGACACAATATTAAACAACCAAAAAAAGTAGCAAGAAAAAAAAATAAAATAATATAAGAAACTTTATTTTAACAATAGCTGATGACAAGTTCCCTTTAAATAATGTCAGTTATACATTTCTATATGGGGACAGAGATATGGATGAAAAAATGCATTTTAAGCAAAAAAAAAAAAAATTACTGAATGTTTTTTTTTAATTTATATACATAGATTGGGACAGGATTACAATATCCCCGAACCCATTACCCCAGTAACGTACCGTGCCCGTCATAGCTTGCCATTGACTGCAGAACTGTAGGGATAAAATAAGGAATCAATTAATTCTAAGAGTGGAATGGCAAGAATAAATACAAACATATTAATTAATTTATATTTATACATTTCTTGATTCACTATAAAGCTTGAATCTGCAGCAAAATCTCAGCAGCGGAAATTCTTTAGGATTCTGTTTAGTATGAATTTAGGTAAATTCATGAGTTTTCCTCATTCACATCCATCAAAATTCTGCCGTCTGTCCCTGGACACATACGACGGTTTATCCTTCATGTATGTACAGTACAGACCAAAAGTTTGGACACACCTTCTCATTCAAAGATTCTTCTGTATATTTCATGACTATGAAAATTGTAGAATCACACTGAAGGCATCAAAACTATGAATTAACACATGTGGAATTATACATTACACTTTACAAAAAAGTGTGAAACAACTGAAAATATGTCTTATATTCTAGGTTCTTCAAAGTAGCCACCTTTTGCTTTGATTACTGCTTTGCACGCAGAAAAGGTGAACGGATGGACTCTACATGCCTGGTTCCCACCGTGAAGCATGGAGGAGGTGGTGTGATGGTGTGGGGGTGCTTTGCTGGTGACACTGTTGGGGATTTATTCAATATTGAAGCGGTGAGCGGTCCAACTCACCCAAACCATCTCGATTGGGTTCAGGTCTGGTGACTGTGGAGGCCAGGTCATCTGGCGTAGCACCCCAACACTCTCCTTCTTGGTCAAATAGCCCTTACACAGTCTGGTGGTGTGTTTGGGGTCATTGTCCTGTTGAAAAATAAATGATGGTCCAACTAAACGCAAACCGGATGGAATAGCATGCTGCTGCAAGATGCTGTGGTAGCCATGCTGGTTCAGTATGCCTTAAATTTTTAATAAATCCACAAAATGTCACCAGCAAAGCACCCCCACACCATCACACCACCTCCTCCATGCTTCACGGTGGGAACCAGGCATGTAGAGTCCACCTGTTCACCTTTTCTGCGTGCAAAGCAGTAATCGAAGCAAAAGGTGGCTACTATGAAGAACCTAGAATATAAGACATACAGTGCCTACAAGTAGTATTCAACCCTCTGCAGATTTAGCTGGTTTGATAAGATGCAAATAAGTTAGAGCCTTCAAACTACAAACGAGAGTAGGATATATTAACAGAAGCATAAATCTTACAAACCAAAAAGTTATGTTGCTCAGTTGAATTTTAATACATTTTAAACATAAAAGTGTGGGTCAATTATTATACAACCCCTATGTTTAATATTTTGTGGAATAACCCTTGTTTGCAATTACAGCTAATAATCGTCTTTTATAAGACCTGATCAGGCCGGCACAGGTCTGTGGAGTTATCTTGGCCCACTCCTCCATGCAGATCTTCTCCAAGTTATCTAGGTTCTATGGGTGTCTCATGTGGACTTTAATCTTGAGCTCCTTCCACAAGTTTTCAATTGGGTTAAGGTCAGGAGACTGACTAGGCCACTCCAACACCTTGACTTTTTCCCTCTTGAACCAGGCCTTGGTTTTCTTGGCTGTGTGCTTTGGGTCGTTGTCTTGTTGGAAGATGAAATTACGACCCATCTTAAGATCCTTGATGGAGGAGCGGAGGTTCTTGGCCAAAATCTCCAGGTAGGCCGTGCTATCCATCCTCCCATGGATGCGGACCAGATGGCCATGCCCCTTGGCTGAGAAACAGCCCCACAGCATGATGCTGCCACCACCATGCTTGACTGTAGGGATGGTATTCTTGGGGTCGTATGCAGTGCCATCCAGTCTCCAAACGTCACGTGTGTGGTTGGCACCAAAGATCTCGATCTTGGTCTCATCAGACCATAGAACCTTGAACCTGTCTGTCTCAGAGTCCTCCAAGTGATCATGAGCAAACTGTAGACGAGTTTTGACATGACGCTTTGAAAGTAAAGGTACCTTACGGGCTCGTCTGGAACGGAGACCATTGCGGTGGAGTATGTTACTTATGGTATTGACTGAAACCAATGTCCCCACTGCCATGAGATCTTCCCGGAGCTCCTTCCTTGTTGTCCTTGGGTTAGCCTTGACTCTTCGGACAAGCCTGGCCTCGGCACGGGAGGAAACTTTCAAAGGCTGTCCAGGCCGTGGAAGGCTAACAGTAGTTCCATAAGCCTTCCACTTACGGATGATGCTCCCAACAGTGGAGACAGGTAGGCCCAACTCCTTGGAAAGGGTTTTGTACCCCTTGCCAGCCTTGTGACCCTCCACGATCTTGTCTCTGATGGCCTTGGAATGCTCCTTTGTCTTTCCATGTTGACCATGTACGAGTGCTGTTCACAAGTTTGGGGAGGGTCTTAAATAGTCAGAAAAGGCTGGCAAAAGAGATCATTAATCCACACATGTGAAGCTCATTATTCTTGGTGCCTGAACTACTTCTTAAAACTTTAGGGGGACCAAACAGAAGTCTTGTGGTTTGAGGGGTTGAATAATAAATGACACTCTGAATTAACTTTTAACGTTTTTTAAAAAAAAAAAAAAAATGTTAAAAATTTTTTTTGCTGCAGTGCATTTCCCACTTCCTGGCTGATCTACAGTACAAATGTCACAATGCCAAGTTAATTCCGCATGTGTCAACCAGCTAAATCTGCAGAAGGTTGAATACTACTTGTAGGCACTGTATTTTCAGTCGTTTCACACTTTTTTGTAAAGTGTAATGTATAATTCCACATGTGTTAATTCATAGTTTTGATGCCTTCAGTGTGATTCTACAATTTTCACAGTCATGAAAATACAGAAAAATCGTTGAATGAGAAGGTGTGTCCAAACTTTTGGTCTATACTGTACATGTGACCCAATAGATTAGATACAATTACATTTTTTTGAAGAGTTCTATTAAGATAAAAAATCAGTTTGTGACCAATTAAATTCACCTCGAGTTTCCAGAATCCTAATTTTCGTGTTATCGTTTGTGCTTAATCAGAAAAATAGCAGCGTTGAAGAAGTAATAAAAAAACAAAAAAACTTCCTTTTTGTCTTTTGATTTACAGACAGACAATATGGTGGGTTATCTACTGAAACAGTGTGCAGTCAGACACTTTCATGTGCAGCAAGCCCGCTTTAGGCCTCTTTCACACATCCGTTTTTCTCCTTGCGGCGCCCCCGGCATTTTTCCGCAGCGCCGCATCACAAGACCGTATGCACCGCATGCGTTTTTTTTCCCATAGACTTTCATTAGCGCTGGATGGCGCCGCATGTCACTGCGGTGCGTCCGGTTGGTGCCGGATGCGGTGTCTGGTCACCGTCCGGTGTCTGGAAAAAACGTTGCATGTAACGTTTTTTGTCTGCGGCGAAAAAGCCGCATGCGCCGGATGCGGCGCGTGCGGTTTTTTTTTTACAATGAAAGTCTATGGACGCCGCAATGCGCCGCATCCGGCTTGAGCCGCATCCGGTAGCCGCATCCGGTTTTTTAATTGATATACCAGCCCACAACAAACAGATACCACCCCTCAGCAAACATATAAAAAAAAAAATTTTGTGGGACATCAGACACATCCACAGAAGCCACAGAGCCACCGACGCAGCCACCGACGCAGCCACCGACGCAGCCACCGACGCAGCCACGGAGACTCAGCCACCGGAGACTCAGCCACCGGAGACTCAGCCACCGACGCCTCAGCCACCGACGCCTCAGCCACCGGAGACTCAGCCACCGGAGACTCGCAGCCAGGATCCGCACCATGGAGCGCCAGGAAAACAGACGGTAAATATGCCTCCCCCCCCAATCCAAAATTTACAATACATATGTCACCAATGCTGTGTGAGCTGATGTTTATTTTTAGGGAAAAAAAAAAACACAGATGATGTCAGCTTACCCCAATGTTCGTGATGCACATAAATATCCTCACTCCTCGCACGGATGTGGCAGAGCAACCATAGCAAGCAAAAAAAAAGGAAAAATCCAGCGTGGAGCAGAGATGATTAAAAATAAAAATTCTTTAATGAGATTGGTTAAAAATAGACAGCAATATCAAGCAGTACAGACCCACAGAAATATGGCAGAACGATCTACGCGTTTCGACGTGTGTCTTTCTCAAGATCTAGTTCTGACTGAAGCAAAATGTTATTTATGGTGGTAACAATCTGCACCTGGGCAAAAGCTTCTAGTGCAATACCCATATGTGTGGAATTAGAGATAATTGCAGAAATGACTACATAAGAAATTACAAAAAAATGTATAAATTACCAACATAACTAGTTTATAACACCAAAAAACAATATGTGAAAATAAAAATAAAAAAGAAAGGTTATATATAGATAAATTTAAAAGATGTTAGTTTATGACCAAAACCATGTGATAGATATACTGTTTTAAATTTAGTATTGTTTGATCAAATCACATCTAGCATTTAACCCTGCTGGAAAACGTGTGCCTAGGGTGAAGATCCAATAAGACTCCCTATTTAGGAGTTTGCGTTTATGGTCTCCACCTCGATGCGGTTGTAGCACTTTCTCTATGCCATTAAATCTGAATGAACTTAAGTCACCTTTATGTTTAAGCAAGAAGTGCTTAGACACTGCCGAGGATGAAAGGGCTAGGGGATTAGTTGCATCTGACAGATGCCTTCTGATACATATTTTCAGAGGGCATGAAGTGCATCCAACATAAAGTAAATCACACTTAGTGCAGGCAATCAAATAGACAACAAACGCAGTGTTACAATTAATGTAATGATTAATGTGATACACTTTATCTTTCAGCGCTGAAGTGAAGTTTTGTGTTTTGTTCACATAAGTACAGGCTTTGCATTTGTTTGCACCACATTTATAGAAGCCTTTTGTACTTAATCAATTACTAGTGTTGAGCGATACGATACTGCAAATATCGGTTATCGGCCGATATTAGCTGTATCGGCCTTTCGATAATTCGTTTCGATATTTTCGTCTTATCGAATACCGGAATCGGATTTGTCACTGTCACTGTGAGTGTCCGTCGGTCGGGTCTGTCAGGAGTCAGCGGCACTTACCTGGCAGAAGATCTCCGGCGGTCACGTCCTGGACTGCTTGATGGCCGCCATTATCTTCTCCCTGGCGGTCACATGCAGTTTTTCGCGATAACTGCAGTGACTGCAGGGTAATCCCGGCCGTAAACCAGTCCGATGACGTCACCGCCGGGGAAGCAGGTAATCAGCTGTGCTGCGCCGGGATGACAGGCTCTGCCTGTCATTCTGATGTAGCAGAGCTGGATCGTCGTGGGACACTCGTTACTATGGACTGCGTCGGTCAGGTGGTATACTTTTTTTTTTTTCATTTTTTTACAGGAGATCGATGGCGTCGCAGGATGAGACTGTAATAAAAGTAATGAAAACTGTGTTTTTTTTTTTTTTTTATTAAATTAAAAAACTTTTTTATGAACATTCACCCGTCCGGGTACATCAACAAGTTAACTATTTACATACAGGGACCCTGTCCGGGTTATTTATAATTCTTTGGCAGGGGTGTTCCAGGTACCACCTGGTACTCTTCTGATGCTTGCCAAACATCCGAGGCACCAAGGACCACCAGGACCTGATGACGTCGTGTGGCCTGTACAGTCAAGTCGTGACCCGCTATCTGGGTCTGTGTGGCCACCTCTTTCATCTCCCTCCGGGTCTGGAACCCTATGTCCCGGACTGAACGAACCCCAGGGGGCCTAACAGGCGCCGGGTACGGGCCAGCTATACTTATCATGTCCATAGCTGGGGCTGCTGAGGAGACCACTGAGGGAGGCTGGGGAGATTTACGGCATGGGGTGGGCACTTTTGCAGAGGCCTGGATGTGGGAGGCTGAAGGCTCGAGGGTCTCACAGGTTCCTGACACTCTGGGGAGTAGGGGTCGCACCTGGTAACATTTAGGGCGTACCATCCATTGTAACCCCAGTGTCGGGTGTAAGTCACCAAGTCTCCTGGCAACAGGTCCCTCCCCGGGTGTCCTTCTGGGAGGTGAGCCTCCACGTCCCGCCGGTTCACAAAAACTTCTAAATAAAGTCCAGGCTCCTGGATGAAGCCCCAACCACCTTTCAATTTAAAGCTCCGTACTGCACCCTTACGCCGCGGCTCCCACAGGGTTCCTTTATCTTTTCTCATCCGGTCCTTCTCTTCCCGGTCCTTCTCCAGCTGACGTTGGCGAAGCTTTTGGGATTCTCGCTGCTCCTTTGTCGCTCTGCTTCCCGCTCCCAACGTCTCCACTCTTCCTCCTGACGCGGTTGTAATTCTCCTCCACCAGCTGCTCCATGTCTCCACCATCAAATGCCAGCTTACAGTGTCCGGTTTGCGGCAGCTCTCCTGGCGCCCCCAGTCCTGGCGGCGCTCACCTGCGGAGGAAGCAGCCGGCTCTGGAACAGATGACAGTCGGGGCTCCGGTACAGGCAGGTAGACCTCTGGTGCCTGCGCGGCCTCCTCCATGAGGACGGGTGTCGCTTCTTCTGTCTCAGCGACGGGGGCAGACAGCGGGATCTGGGGTGCTCCCGGTGCAGAGTTTTTTGCAGGAACGGGTGCCTCCACTGCGACAACGTCAACCGGATCACATTGCAAGGGCTCCTCTACTAGAACGGGTGCCTCACCTTCCGGTACAGACACTTCAGGTAAGAGGGATTGGCGCCGCTCCAAGTTTATTTTTAGGGCACGCCAGCTGGCTTCCATCCTGGCGACTTCCTCCCGGTGCCGGGCCAGGCCTCTTAGGGTATCCTCCGCTTCTTGCAGCGTAGGAGGGTTTCCAGGCCGGGTGCCCAACGGTGGTTCCGTGACGATCGGGTCGCTTCCGTGGGGGGAGAGCTCTGAGTCTGACTGCTCCATCCCTTCACACTTCTGCTCGTGTCCATTAGCCATCTCTGCCAAGTCACATGTGTCATTTAGCATCAGGAAAGGGCCCCTCTTTTGTAGGGAGGCGGGACCTTCGCGTTAGTTTCCGCACACTGAGGAGGATGAGGAGGCGGAACTGAAGAGCTGTGGGGCACGATCTTACATTGCAGTACCATTTAGAGCCATCGTTTTCGCGTCACTGAGTGAGTGTGTACACCCATGAAGAGCACGCCCTTCTTCTTCACCAGTGCCTCATCGTGACGCAGATATGGCTGAAAAATGGCAAATACATTCTCTGATGATTTTAGCAATTCTCAAGCACAAAACCAGTTCAATTCAGGCACACAGGACTCGCTTATAGCGAGCTACAGAATCCTGTTTGTGACGCCCAAGTTGAGTCGCACAGAGCCAGAGGTTTTGGGGGTACTCGGCACCGAGCCGTCGACTTCTATGGGGTATGTCACGGCTTTACCCGGCAATTGAATCAGAGTCTATTTTACTATGTAGAAGTGTATAAACTATAAATATATGTATATATATATGTCACAATGACATGTATATATATATATGTATTCTATGTGTGTATATTTTGTGTTTACAACGAAAGAAAGGGTTTTTTTTTGTTGCGATATTTTGTTCCCATAGACTTACATGGGACTTCGGTATCGCAATCGGATATCGACGATATTTAGTGATATCGGCGATAACATTTCAATACGATATTTTTAGATATCGAGCAGTATCGCTCAACACTACCAATTACCCATATAGGGTGTCATAACATTACTCGAAAAAAAGCTGGGTGATAGAATATTTTGTAAAGTAGGTGCTTTTTTAGCTGAGAATAAAATGTTATTTTTAGACAGAATTTCTTTCAAAAGGGATCAGAGTTCAGTACCGGAAGATATCTTTTAATTATGGTTGTAATTTGAGAGTATTCTTTGCTAAATTGTGTAGTAAACGCTATATGATTTTTTTGTTTGTTGTGGTTTTTTGTTGTGTGTGACAAAAGATCTTTTCTATCTACAAGTGTAGCTTTATTAATTGCTTTTTTCAAGATCATATGTGAATAACCCCGATTGAGAGATTTTTTCTGAGTTTTTTCCACTTCTTTGGCATAAGTGGTATCTACTGTGCAATTACGTTTTATTCTGATTAATTCTCCATACGGTAGATTATTAATAACATGTTTAGGGTGGCACGAGTCAGCTGCCAAAATGGAATTGCATGCTGTCGGTTTTTTGTATGGTGAAGCTATTATAGTTCTTTTGTTAACGTCACCTACTAATGTTAAATCCCGGAAATTGATCGTGGATTTATCAAATTGATAAGTAAATTTTAGATTGAAATCATTGTTGTTAAAATATTCAAAGCAATCTAACATTTCCTCTTCAGTGCCCCCCAAATAAAAATAAATCGTCTATGTAACGACCATACCATTTAATATATTTAGCATGAGGGTTGTTATCACTGTAAATGAATGATTCCTCCCAGCAGAACATGACTATATTGGCCAGGGAAGGGGAGAATTTCGCTCCCATACTAACTCCATTTATCTGCAAAAAATATTCGTTGTCAAATGAAAAATAGTTATGGTTGAGTAGAAATTCCACTGCCATATACAGAAAATCTTTCATTTCTATACTGTATGAGCTGAATTTGTCAAGATAATATTTAAGGCATCTCAAAGCGACTGAGTGCGGTATTGAGGGATATAAGCTAATAACATCACAGGAAAACCATTGGAAATTATTTTCCACAAAAAACCATCAAACACAGAAACAACATATTTAGTGTCTCTAATAAAAACTAGGTAAACTTTGTATC
>JARQOD010010607.1:0-26654 GCA_033576555.1 Oophaga sylvatica | reverse complement strand
CCTGTTTAAGAATCAGACCTCCTTACAGGTATACTCCAATATATAGATTGATGTATAAAATATTGGGCAATACATATGAGAAGTCTGTGTCACGTTGTGTAGTTGTTGAAAAGAATAAGTTAAAGCACCACTCTGTAGTTTTTGTTTTTATTTCAGCACTGGAAAATGGTGCCACTAACGTAATCTCCCTGACTCTAGTAATATACTTACCGGCTGCCGTCTTCAGCTGTTCCGTTGTTCCTCCAGTCCTGATCCACTGATCTCGAAGTCAGAGTTAGCGATCACAAGCTCTCAATGTAAGTCTATGAGATTGTTGTTCCGGCTCTCATAGACTTATATTGAGTCCTGACTTCCGACTCACCCAGCAAACACTCGAGCATCCGACAGATCACAACCTGTAAAAGATGACCAGAGCGGCACCATTAACAGAAGAAAACAATGGCTGGTGAGTAAATTACTCGGAGCAAGGAAGTTAGATAAGTGGCACCACTCCAACAGTAAAATAAAAAAATTGCTGGAGTGGTGCTTTAACTTAATAGTGTGTGTTTTTTTTCTAATCATTTTGATTGAAAGTTTGGGATCTGGCATACTTCACAACTTTCCTGACCCAAAACTGGGCTTCAAAATTGTCAGAATTTATGAAAATTTGTGTCACTTCTTTGTGGAATAATACACAAACTGTAACACCCAAGTACAAATAGGGTACAAATATGGTGCAGAAACTAGGCAGCAACAATCAATGATGTTTAATTTGTGGATAGTGCTTCTTATACTAGGCAGCAGACTGTAGTCACTCATAAGGAGTACAGCAGACATACCCTAGTTCATAACTTTAAGGCTTGGGTCACACAACCGTATTTTCTCTCATTCAAGAAAATTGGTCTGATTTTGCAGATCACAGTGCGATCCGATTTTCTCAGATGATGAGAAGATGGAAAAAGAGATGTCTCCATCGTCTTCATTCTGTCAGTCCGTGAATATCGTACTGCAACTCAGGTGTCATCGCAGTGCGGTCCGATTTTTTGCACGGACTCTTTGACTTGCATGGCCAAGAGCGGTCCAAATATCATATGCAAATCATGCATGCTATGATTTGTTTCCTCGCACATACTCAGTCTGAGGAAAAAATCGGACATGTGCCCGGCTCCATAGGCTAACATTGATCCGAGTTTGTTCCATTGCTGTTTTAATCTTCAAAAAGGAACAGAAGCTTCGGGGTTGCCTCTCAGTATGAAGAACACAGGCATGAGGCACAGAAACATTTCGGTTCCTACAGATAGATGCTTCTCAGCATCCCAGCACAAACCTTATACAGTTGTCTGTCACAATCGCTCTCTTTTCAGGTGTACTGTTTTGTATTTTTTTTCCCCACAATTTTAGATTTCCGGTTGGTCTTCTTTAATTATGCCCATCTACACATCAACAGTATATATCCAATATCGCTCAGCTGAGCTTATCAGGATTTAACAACCTAAAGTTCTGTTACGGACTATATTAAAGAATTGACATTTCTTTCCCCAAATACTCCTGGATTATCTTCTAGGTGTCAGATGACTACTTCTCCATGATTGTGTCCACACTGCTGTCAATCCAGGTGCCATCTGAGCCTCTTCTCTTCTGTGATATTGTCGCCTTTTTACATTACCTGGAAGCTGATGAGCTTATAAGACTTCTCCCTCCATTGGAAGAAAACAAGGAGGTGTAAGTATCTATATTAGGAATGCTTCTGCATCACTTTATATCTCCTCAATGATCATCATTACATGCACACGGCTCATCAAATGATTAGGTTACAACCAGGGCTCTGGCACGAAACCCCACCTGCCCACATACAATGCATAAAATTTCACCACCCATTCTGTTTTATGTTATACAGTGGGTACGGAAAGTATTCAGACCCCGTTAAATTTTTCACTCTTTGTTTCATTGCAGCCATTTGGTAAATTCAAAAAAGTTCATTTTTTTTCTCATTAATGTACACTCTAGACCCCATCTTCACTGAAAAAAAAAATGTAGAAATTTTTGCTAATTTATTAAAAAAGAAAAACTGAAATATCACATGGTCATAAGTATTCAGAACCTTTGCTCAGTACTGAGTAGAAGCACCCTTTTGAGCTAGTACAGCCATGAGTCTTCTTGGGAATGATGCGACAAGTTTTTCACACCTGGATTTGGGGATCCTCTGCCATTCTTCCTTGCCGATTGTCTCCAGTTCCGGCAGGTTAGATGATGAAAGTTGGTGGACAGCGATTTTCAGGTCTCTCCAGGGATGCTCAATTGGGTTTAGGTCAGGGCTCTGGTTAGGCCAGTCAATAATGATCACACAGTTGTTCTGAAGCAACTCCTTTGTTATTTTAGCTGTGTGCTTAGGGTCATTGTCTTGTTGGAAGGTGAACCTTCAGCCAAGTCTGAGGTCCAGAGCACTCTGGAAGAGGTTTTCATCCAAGATATCTCTGTACTTGATCACATTCATGTTTCCTTCAATTGCAACCAGTCATCCTGTCCCTGAAGCTGAAAAACACCTCCATGGCATGATGCTGCCACCACCATATTTCACTGTTGGGATTGTATTGGGTAGGTGATGAGCAGTGCCTGGTTTTCTCCACACATGCCACTTAGAATTATCACCAAAAAGTTCTATCTTCATCTCATCAGACCAGAGAATCTTATTTCTCATTGTCATGGAGTCCTTCATGCGTTTTTTAGCAAACTCTATGCGGGCTTTCATATGTCTGGCACTGAGGAGAGGCTTCCGTCGGGCCACTCTGCCATAAAATCCAGACTGATGGAGGGCTGTAGTGATAGTTGACTTTGTGTAACTCTCTCCCATCTCCCCACTGCATCTGTGGAGCTCAGCCACAATGATCTTGTTGTTCTTCTTAACCTCTCTCACCAAGGCTCTTCTCCCACGATTGCTCAGATTGGTTGGACGGCCAGGTCTAGGAAGACTTCTGGTGGTCTCAAACTTCTATTTAAGGATTATCGAGGCCACTGTGCTCTTAGGAACCTTAAGTACTGCAGAAATTCTTTTGTAACCTTGGCCAGATCTGTGCCTTGCCACAATTCTGTCTCTAAGCTCCTTGGCCAGTTCCTTTGACCTCATGATTCTTATTTGGTCTGATATGCACTGTGAGCTGTGAGGTCTTATATAGACAGGTGTGTGCCTTTACAAATCAAGTCCTATCAGTTTAATTAAACACAGCTGGACTCCAATGAAGGAGTAGAACCATCTCAAGGAGGATCACAAGGAAATGGACAGCATGTGACGTAGATATGAGTGTCTGAGCAAAGGGTTTGAATACTTATGACCATGTGATATTTCAGTTTTTCTTTTGTAATAAATTTACAAAAATGTCTACATGTATGGTTTTTTCAGTCAAGATGGGGTGCAGAGTGTGTATTAATGAAAAAAAAGAACTTTTTTGCATTTACCAAATGGCTGCAATGAAACAAAGAGTGAAATATTTAAAGGGGTCTGAATACTTTCCGAACCCACTGTATATTGCAGAAAATTGGTGGATCACAATGCACACTGCAGCAATCTTTGCTTTACTTGGTAACAATGGTAAGGGTGCTCTCACATCTGCGTATAAAATTGGTGAGTGCAATGTGAGAAAAAAAATCGCATTACACTCGCCACAATGGTATTCAATCAGGCAGTGCTCATCTGCAAGTTTTTCCTGACCTGGAATTGGGGTGAGGAAAAATTTGCAGCATGCTACGTATGGCCGCGTAAAACATCTGAGACTCACCCATGCAAATCACAACACCATGCCATTTTTTCTTTTATTTATTTATTAGCTAAATACATGTACAGTAAGCTACATACACACTGCACTGACATCTATCTATATCTGTATATACCGTAATTGTTTTATTAGTAAGAAAACTAGCTTGAAATGACAGAATTACTGTATGTAAAAGCTGATGTTAAAAGCGCATTTCATATGGATGCTAGGTGAGGAAATAAACGCTTGACACTCTCCAACTTTTCTGGCTGAGAATCTCAGCTACTTTATATACGCAGATGTGAGCATACCCTATGGCCTCGCACACATCTGCATACAGAAGATTGCTCTGATTTTCATCCAGAAAAGTAGGACGAGTGTCATGGGAGTACAATGCGATTTTTCTCACATGACATGCGTAGGCAATGCATTTTTCTCTACAACTATTATTCTACAATCATTAACAGGACCATTTACAGTGTGCTATGCTACAGAATGGTAATATATCCATAAAAATCAGATAGCATATGGATGGATGGTCCATGTGCCGATCGTTTTTTTCTCGCACCCATTGACTTGCATTGGCGAGTGTTGTCCGATATACAGTGCCTACAAGTAGTATTCAACCCCCTGCAGATTTAGCTGGTTTGATAAGATGCAAATAAGTTAGAGCCTTCAAACTGCAAACGAGAGTAGGATTTATTAACAGAAGCATAAATCTTACAAAACAAAAAGTTATGTTGCTCAGTTGAATTTTAATAAATTTTAAACATAAAAGTGTGGGTCAATTATTATACAACCCCTATGTTTAATATTTCGTGGAATAACCCTTGTTTGCAATTACACCTAATAATCATCTTTTATAAGACCTGATCAGGCCGGCACAGGTCTGTGGAGTTATCTTGGCCCACTCCTCCATGCAGATCTTCTCCAAGTTATCTAGGTTCTTTGGGTGTCTCATGTGGACTTTAATCTTGAGCTCCTTCCACAAGTTTTCAATTGGGTTAAGGTCAGGAGACTGACTAGGCCACTCCAACACCTTGACTTTTTCCCTCTTGAACCAGGCCTTGGTTTTCTTGGCTGTGTGCTTTGGGTCGTTGTCTTGTTGGAAGATGAAATTACGACCCATCTTAAGATCCTTGATGGAGGAGCGGAGGTTCTTGGCCAAAATCTCCAGGTAGGCCGTGCTATCCATCCTCCCATGGATCCGGACCAGATGGCCAGGCCCCTTGGCTGAGAAACAGCCCCACAGCATGATGCTGCCACCACCATGCTTGACTGTAGGGATGGTATTCTTGGGGTCGTATGCAGTGCCATCCAGTCTCCAAACGTCACGTGTGTGGTTGGCACCAAAGATCTCGATCTTGGTCTCATCAGACCATAGAACCTTGAACCAGTCTGTCTCAGAGTCCTCCAAGTGATCATGAGCAAACTGTAGATGAGCCTTGACATGACGCTTTGAAAGTAAAGGTACCTTACGGGCTCGTCTGGAACGGAGACCATTGCGGTGGAGTACGTTACTTATGGTATTGACTGAAACCAATGTCCCCACTGCCATGAGATCTTCCCGGAGCTCCTTCCTTGTTGTCCTTGGGTTAGCCTTGACTCTTCGGACAAGCCTGGCCTCGGCACGGGAGGAAACTTTCAAAGGCTGTCCAGGCCGTGGAAGGCTAACAGTAGTTCCATAAGCCTTCCACTTACGGATGATGCTCCCAACAGTGGAGACAGGTAGGGCCAACTCCTTGGAAAGGGTTTTGTACCCCTTGCCAGCCTTGTGACCCTCCACGATCTTGTCTCTGATGGCCTTGGAATGCTCCTTTGTCTTTCCCATGTTGACCATGTATGAGTGCTGTTCACAAGTTTGGGGAGTGTCTTAAATAGTCAGAAAAGGCTGCTAAAAGAGATCATTAATCCACACATGTGAAGCTCATTATTCTTGGTGCCTGAATTACTTCTTAATACTTTAGGGGGACCAAACAGAATTCTTGTGGTTTGAGAGGTTGAATAATAAATGACACTCTGAATTAACTTTTAACGTTTTTTAAAAAAAAAAAAAAATTAAAACAAAAATTTTTGCAGCAGTGCATTTCCCACTTCCAGGCTGATCTACAGTACAACTGTCACAATGACAAGTTAATTCCGCATGTGTCAACCAGCTAAATCTGCAGGGGGTTGAATACTACTTGTAGGCACTGTATGCAGCCAATTGCAGAATGCTGGGATTTTTTACCTCAGTTCGATTTCAGCTAAAGAAAAAATCACGGATGAGTGCTGATTCATTGAATAACATTAGTGCGAGTGTAATGCGATTTTTTTTTGGCATCCAATGCGAGGGCATCGTATGCGAGATGCTAATGACCCTCGGCTCCTGCTCTGCTATGAGCGGAAGCCGAGTGTCAGTGCTACTGTGCTGCAATTCTCCCCCATGGCTGGATCAGAGCACGGCTGCGGAGAAGGTGGAGAAACTAATTTCCGATGTTTCACTCACACCTATAGACATATATTGAGCCGAGTCTCAATGCCAATCGCAGCATGCCGGGATTGTTCTCGCTTGCCGGTTCGGCATGACAAAATAATCGCAGATGTAACCCTGGGCCGAGTGCTAGATGATGTTTTATCACATTGCACTCGGCTGTGCTGTACGGTAGTGTGACTTCAGTCACTACTTTCTTAAATAAATTCAGTAAACCATACATCGACACAAGAAGGAAAATAAATGTAGAACAGAAAAAGACATTTTATGACATATCTACATCTACAGGATGTGTGGGAGGTGCAGGTCTCACTTAACTGAAAAACAGAGTTCCCCTGATCTCTCGCCATTGAGTTGTATGCGATTTCTGAAATTTGCCAAACACAAAACGCCTCCGTAAATGCTGCACAAATACCACAATGTTGCACAAATACCTCCCGAGCAGCACCAAACGTATACCACAGTAATATATACTAAGAAAGATGGGGCAGCACATTGTTCGGGCACTAAAGAGATATAACAAACTTCACAATGACTATAAGAAAATGCCACGGTGCAGCACAAAATTCTACCGCAGATGCACAAAATATTACAATGTAGCACAATATACCTGCTCAGAAGCCTCAACTACCACAGTGCAGCACCATTGGCAGCACCATTGTCACCCTACTGCACCAATAGCATCATTACCCACCCCCTACGCTCTGGTAGCATGGTGGCCCCCTTTTCCCACCCCTCCTCTATTAGCAGCAGCATTGGCCTCTTCCCACTGCTCCTACACCTGTAGTACTCAGTCCCTTCCCTCAACTCATTCACCGGTCACTGTCTTCTCCCCTAAACCACCCTTCACCACTAGCAGCTTTTTTTTTCACCTGCCCTTTCAGAATGGAGTAAATGATACTGGATGTCGGAGGCAGAGTATAGGGGACCTCTTCAGTTACCTGCTGTGCCGTGTAGGCTTCAGACTCTGGCTGGGTGCAGGACCTGTCGTTAAGTAACCATGATGTCACCATAGGTTCTTCTTGCCATCGAGAGCTGGCATTATCAGTGCAGTCTCTGCTCTGCCTGTACAGACTACCTACTGATGGACTTGGATGACCAGGAATTTGTCCAGAATGTTATCAGTTATTCTGGTAACAACCTTAATTTGATGCAATTAGGGGTCATACCTGATGTGAAAAATCATGGCTGCTTCCTTTCAGAAACAGTCCCACACTTGTCCATGTGAGATTGATTTTTTTTTCCTGTTCAGGCTTCTGATCCTGAGCCGCTATGCTGGATCTCTGTCTCATGAACAACGCGTCGCACTGGGGTTCTGGCTTCGACAATCAACCCTCGCTAAGAATTTAACCAGAATGGATGACATTTTTATCCAACAAGTGGGAAACCTTCTTCCTCTATTCTCATTGGATGTGTTTCTGTCGCTCAGCGCACAACAGGTAAGAGCTAGAGGCTGGTGTCAAAATGGGTGATGGCCGGAAATGACCATGAATGAGAAGGTAATTTAGTCAATTTGACTGACATTTAGGGTAGATGTGTGTGGCCCAGTTACGCCAGGCACACATATTCCAGGAAAATGCACAAGAAGGTAACCGTGAAGCTTGATATTCATTCACGTCACTTACATTTCACAACACACCCACTAGGGGTATAAAAGGTAGTGACACGTAGCAGTCAGGGTCATTCAAGCTTCCTGTCTTAGGACAGTGCAAGTCAGTCTGGACTTGGAGGGAGAGGAGTTCAGTCAGAGTTCAGTCAGCTTCCTGTCTTAGGACAGTACAGTCTAGTCTTGGAGGAAGAGGAGTGCAGACTAGATTCTGGCAGAGCAAGTTCATGAAGTGGAGTCTGGTTCAAGTGTAAGGAGTCACTCTAGCCCAGTCAGAACTGCAGGACCAGTACCTCAGCACAAGCTACCTGTATTCCTTAGAAAGAGGAAGGTGACTCTCGGAGCTACAGCGTGTACACAGTTTGACAGAGTTCCTGTGCGCTGCTCTGGACAGGGTCTGAGAAAGGAAGGAAAGAAGGAAGGTAATCACAGGAGCTGCAACAGTGAGTGTACTAGGAACTGTTCAGTGAGCTCTGAAGAAAGCTGACATTCACAACATCGCTACTTGTGCTTATGTTAAGAGCAAGAGCAGGACGAGGGGCACAGTGGAGAAAGATAGAGACAAGTGCATCAGGTACCGGATTACCCGCACTAATTCACCGGACACCGGGGTCCGAAGCGTTGCTAGTGCTTTACGCCTAGTAATAAGAAACACCGGAGGCCTTCCTGGACTTCAAGTCAAAGAAGGTAGCCCTAAGCGCTGATACGTAAACGGAGTCAGGTAGAACAAGGACCTTGAGTGGGACGCTACTGTGTAGCCCTGGTACACAATACCAGGAGGATGAGTGGAGAGGTAACAGTTAAGGGCTCTTCATACATCATGTACACTTCTGACACACCCAGCAGGGGTGTGGAAGGGAGTGATTTTTAGTGAGTTTCCTGTCCTTGGACAGAGTAGACGTGTCCAGTTTGAGCCCGTCAGCAGTTCAGAAAGTGGAGGCTAGTACAGGTGGTCTAGTTCACCTCAGCCTAGTCAGAGCTGTGCCCCACTGGAAGAAAGACTGAGCTATCTATTAAGAGTCGAGCAAATCGAAGGGCAAAGTGGAAGGAAGATTATTGGAAAAGTGCTTTTGGCTTGGAAAAGTCCTGCACATTGCTACCGGTCACTGGGGACCGAAGGATCACTATTAGCTACAGGCATAGTGGTAAGAAAACCAGAGATTTACCGGACCCTAGGTCGCGGCAAACAGCCCCCATATAGTCAGTACGTAACTGGAGTCAGGTGGAATAGGGACTTTGAGTCAAGCGCAGACAAAAGCAAGAACCTAGTTTCATCAATTGGAAGACTTCACCACAAATCTGACTGGGCAGAACAGCTTTGGAAAGCTGGAGTTATTGAGGGAACTACGCTGCAGGCTGGTTGTACTCATCATTATTGGACAGTAAAGGAGGCCCCTAACTTGCTTAGCTGTTGCCTCAAAGCTCATCCTCCATCAACCCCATCAGCCTCCCTGGGACCTGCCTTACCATCTTGCAAGTAAAGGTATGGAAAGACGCTGACCGTGTGAGACTGAGTTATTGATTTGCATGCCCGCACAATCCCTACCTAACTACCGACCTGAGGGAAGAGTCCCACCTGTAGGGGACCCGACATCTAGCTGCATCACCATCCCCTCGGAGATCTATAGCAGCGCTGGTACAAATTACCAGAATACTACAGGTGGCGTCACGAACTGTATATAAATCTATCCCCTGTAAATATTCCCCCCAACATACGCCAGACCGCCAGGGCCACAGACCGAGCCACAGCTACCTGTGACAACCCCATAGACTTCCATGGGCTCGGCTCTGAGTACCCCATTGCCCTGGTAACCCACAATTGTGGTGGCGGGTCGACACAAAAATTTGGCGTCACGAACAGGATCCGAGGCTTGCAGCATTGCGAGCCCTGTGTGCCTGTGGAGTGTTTTGGTGAAAAAGACTGTTGCTGTTGTTTGGCGCCAAATACCGCCATATTTGCCGCCAGATTCGCGCCCTAAGGCGCTGGAGAAGAAGGTGGGCGTACCTGAGAGAGCGCGCAAAGTCTTGGACACGCCCCCGGCTCTGACTCATCGGCAGGTCCTGCAACAGGAAGTGAACGCTCTGACATCAGAGCGCCTGCGACGAAGGTCCTGTTCTCACTGCGGTGCCTGTGAAATAGCAGCGTCTGAAACCGGTAGGCTCCGTTTAACCAAGGGGGCGCTAAGATGTCACAACAACCGGCTGACAGTGCGGCCCCGGCCGGAGGCCCCAATCCCGCACCGTCTGGTATTGTAGCGCCAGATGGGGGCGCAGGCCCTGCACCCAGTCCGGTAGTCCCGATCATGCCACTAACGCTCCCATATATGCCTGGGGCGAAATGGCTTCCCCAATACAGCGGTGGGCCAGGCACATTAGCAGGCTTCAAGCGGAAGTTATGCAGCATCCTAGAAATGTACTCCATGCCTGAGAGACAAAAAGCTGCTGTGCTAATAGGGCAGCTAACTGGCGCTGCTGAGAGGGAAGTGGAGACTTGGGATACCGTTGATCAGGAGTCGGTACCTGCGATCTTCCTTAAGCTACATGCCATATTTGAAGACCGCACAGAAACGGATCTCCGGATGGCCTTCTATCACTGTTCACAACAGCCAGGTGACAGCATCCGGGACTACGCTTGCCGACTACAGGGAGCCCTGAGAGCCCTCAAGCAAATTAACAATTTAAATGCTATCGACGAGAATAGAATGCTGAAAGAACAATTTATACAGGGATTGAGATCCCAAGAGGAACGCAGAACTGTGAATTGGTGGTCCTTAGATCATCCGGATGCTACCTTTGATGCCCTAAAAGACATGGCAATAAAAGGGCTGCGGCCCCTGGGCAAACCCGAGGTGGCAACCCAACATCATCAGGCTGAAGTCACTCCGGAACCGGCAGTAACCCCCTTTTCCCCGCTAGTGGCGGAAGCCAAAGCGCAGGTGACACCTCCTAGTGAATTGGACTGTCTGCGCTCAGAGGTGCGCCAGCTGACTAAAAATCTGGCTGCTGTAATGAGTGCCCTGCAGCTGCGGAAAGAGGAGGAAGGAAAGATCTTGTTAGCTGACTGCCCAGAAGACGTCCCGTGGATGCACCGGAGAAGAAAGAAGACGTCGCCCCCCCGGAGGAGGACAACGCCACCCCCAGGAGCAACCTCTGATCAACACCCTCCTCGTCGAGAGATCATCTGTTATCGCTGCAACCGGAAAGGTCATCTGTCTCCACAGTGTCCTTTAAACGGGCAGAACCTGGGTCCAAGGGCCAACACCCAGGAGAATACCCGTCAGGCCCCCTAGACTGGAACCGCAGGTATGTGGGCGGGCGACCCTACCTGTCTATTATTCTAGATGGTATTGCTGTTCCAGCATTGTTAGACACTGGGTCCCAGGTGACCCTAATACCTGATGCTCTATATACCAAGTACTGGTCAATGGACAGTCTTAAACCTCCGAGCCTTGACTTTACTGTGTATGCTTCTAATGGTCTTCCTGTAGAAGTACTCGGAACAAAATGTGTAGATGTAAAGGTGGGCAGAGAGGAGTTGAAAGGCCAAGGGCTTCTGGTAGTAAAGACTGTAAATGAGGAGAACGGTTTAAATATAATTTTGGGTACTAACATTATCGGTAATTGTTTGGGAGAAGTTGTGTTCTTGCTCCAACAGCTCGCTGAGATTGCCCGACCAAGGCAGAGAGGAGTAATCCAAAGAGAGATCCGGGCCCTGGTATGTCAGCAGCAAGCGAAGCTTACCGACGGCGAAATTGGTAATGTACGGGTCACTGACTCGGATCCTATTGTGATACCCCCAATGAGTGAAATGATCATTTGGTGCAGGGCGGCCATAGGTCTGAGAGGACAGAATTACCAAGCTGTAGTAGAACCCCACCATTCAGAACATAGACCTACACTTATGACTGCTAGAGGAGTAGTAGAAGTGGTGAATGGAAGAGTACCGGTACGGCTTCTCAATTGGGGAGATGATGAAGTAAATTTACCCCGTTATGCAACCATTGCTAAACTTCATGCTGTTGATAATAATTCTATTCTCCCGGCTGAGTCCTTAGACTCCTGTCAAATAGCGGAGGACAATGACCCAGCAACTCAGGTGGCGGAATGGTGTCAGCAACTCCATGTTGGGACGGACACCACTCCCGCTCACCAGAAGCAAGGGGTATTACGGGTGGTGCAAGAGTATGCCCAAGTGTTTAGCAAGCACCCACTTGATTTTGGGGTAATTAAGGGAGTACAACATCATATCCCTACAGGCAGTCATCCTCCCATCAAAGAGCGGTATAGGCCCATACCTCCAGCTCATTATCAGAAGGCTAAAGAAATGTTGAATGATATGAAGAAAGCTGGGGTGATAAGGGATAGTTGTAGCCCCTGGGCAGCCCCTCTAGTTCTGGTTAAAAAGAAAGATGGTAGTATGAGAATGTGTGTGGATTACAGGCAGGTGAACCGCATAACACACAAGGATGCATACCCGTTACCACGTATAGAGGAATCATTAGCTGCTCTGAAAACGGCTAACTACTTTTCTACCCTCGATCTGACTAGTGGTTACTGGCAAGTGGCTGTGGCTGAGGAGGATCGTGAGAAAACGGCTTTCACCACCCCAATGGGGCTCTGTGAGTTCGACAGAATGCCGTTTGGGCTCAGTAGTGCCCCAGGAACATTTCAGAGAGTGATGGAAAATTGTCTGGGACATCTCAATTTTGAAACCGTGCTGCTATACCTAGACGACGTCATTGTGTATTCCAAGACATATGAGGACCATCTGAAGCACCTGGCAGAAGTATTCGAGTCCCTGTCCAGGTACGGGATGAAATTAAAACCCTCAAAATGCCATCTACTCAAACAGAAGGTACAATACTTGGGGCACATCGTCAGTTCGGAAGGAGTAGCGCCGGACCCAGAGAAAGTCACTGCCATCCAGAAGTGGCCGGAGCCGAAGAACCTTAAGGAAGTGCGACAGTTCCTGGGACTAACGGGTTACTACAGGAGATTCGTGAAAGATTACACGAAGAAGGCAGCTCCTTTACAGGACCTCCTAGTAGGACAATCCCTGAAGAGCAGAAACTCTCCCTTTAATTGGGGTAAAGAACAGGCTGAAGCATTCCAAAAGATGAAAGAGATCCTTACAGGTGATGAGATCTTAACCTATCCTGATTACAGCCAACCGTTCCTGTTGTACACCGACGCCAGTAATGAAGGGTTGGGAGCAGTTCTCAGTCAGAAGCAGAATGGCCAAGAAAAAGTCATCGCATATGCCAGCAGAAAACTCAGGCCAACTGAAAGGAATCCGGAAAATTATAGCAGCTTCAAGCTAGAGTTTCTGGTGCTGGTTTGGGCCATTACTGAAAGATTTAAGCACTATCTGGCCTCCAATAAGTTCACTGCGTTTACAGATAACAACCCGTTAACGCACCTGGAAACTGCCAAGCTGGGTGCCATGGAGCAGCGATGGATGGCTCTGTTGTCCAATTACCAGTTTACTATCAAGTACCGGGCAGGTCGAAAGAATGCTAATGCTGATGCGTTGTCCCGAATGCCGCATGACTCTGATACGGAAGAAGAATCGGACGACCTGGAAGAAATTGAGCTACCTGCGTTCCATCGGAATGGGGTAGTCCACGAGCATCGAGTCCACAGAAAGCAGTATGGTGCAACATTAAATCCTTTACCCCATCACAGCTGGAAAGAGACTCAGGACAGTGATCCAGTGGTCAGCCGCATCAAGGAGTTGTTAAAACAGGAAGGTTCCTCCTTGGAAAAGGATGCACCTATGTCAGCCAAGCTCCTGTGGAACGAGAAAAGCAGGTTGTTCCTATACCGTGAGAAGTTGTGCAGGAGATACGTCAACCCCAGAACCCATGAAATGGTCTGGCAAATAGTGGTCCCCAAGGCAGACGTCCCAATGGTGTTGGAAGCGTACCACGATCAAGCAGGACACTTTGGCTGGAGAAAGCTGGAGACCCTGTTGAGATGCCGGTTCTACTGGGTAGGAATGCGCAGCTCCATCGAGAGGTGGTGTCGAAACTGTGGACCCTGTGGTCTCAGAAGAAAGGACTACGGTAGTCAGAAGGCCCCCCTGCAACCTATCCGGACGACTCGTCCCCTGGAGATTGTGGCCCTGGACCACGTCAAATTGTCGCCAAGTAGATCTGGATATTCATACGCCTTGACCATGGTAGACCATTACTCCAGATTTCTGGTGGTTGTTCCAGTTAAGGACCAGACCGCAGTGACGGCCGCGAAAACCTTTCAAGCAAGCTTCTGCAGACCGCATGGGTATCCGGAGCAAGTCTTAACCGATCAGGGACCTGCTTTTGAAGCCGATTTATTCAAGGAATTCTGTCACATGTACGGGTGCAAGAAAATTAGAACAACGCCATATCACCCTCAAACCAACGGTCTTTGCGAAAAAATGAACCATATTGTCCTTGACTTGTTGAGATCCATACCGTTGGAAGACAGGAATCGATGGCCGGATTTACTACCTGATTTGGTTGATTTGTATAATCATATACCTGTAAGCTCAACTAACTGCACTCCAGCTTATCTTATGCGAGCAAGGCCCGGAAAACTACCAATGGATTTAGAACTTGGAGTGGTAGAACCGGAGGCAGACGACGCTGTTGAAAACTGGGACGTCAATCGGCAAGAGCAATACAGAAGAGTACAAATCTGTGTAGAGGAAAGTCTCAATAAGGCACGGGAGAAACAGGAAGATGTTTACAACAGAAATGCTCCTGCCAAGCCTTTGATGCCTGGAGAGGTAGTATTAAAAAGAAAAAGGAAGATGCACAAACTGGATAACCAGTGGGAGCAAGAACCCTACGTCATACAAGATTCTAAATATGACAACAGAAAAGTTTGTGTCGTCAGTAAGGACGGAGGAAGAACAACAATCACTGTGTCCAGAGATCATTTGAAATTGTGTCCAGAACACTTAAAGCGTTGTGAAAAGAACCCTGTCCTCAATCAAGGAGAAAGAAAGGAAGAGGTCCTACACACAGATCTGGGAGATTTTCCTGCGGATTGGCCCCGACTGGGAGATGCTGTGATAATTCCAGTGTTGCAGTTTTATCAGCCACAAGAGGAAGTTCTACCTCCAGTTGTGCCTGTGGTGCCAGTTGAGCCCGCTCAGGAGTTACCCATCCCAGCAACACCTCAACCTGTGGAATCTCAAGAAGGATCATCTGAAGCAGCGCCCCATACTATGGGATCCCCTGGTGAAGCTGACTCACACCGCCCAGCCATCAGTACGCTTGCCAGATCCATAGAAAGATTGAGGCAGTTCTATAGTTTGCCGTTACGCAGTGCAGACAGATCGCAACTTGATACACCTGAAGCTACACCACGTAGATCAGAGCGAACCACCAAAGGGAAGTTACCCATTAGATATCAGCAGTGATTATAACGAATTCATGTGAATATTGTGAAAAGTCTATATATATATATGTGTTTTTTCCCTATTATGTCTTCGTTTAACAATGGACTCAGAGGCTGAGGACTGAGCCAGCCCAAAAACTGTATCCTGTAAATAGTTGCACTAAAGTGCCTTTTTAATGGTTTCACATGAAACCTTGACTTACCTCTGAACCAAAAACCCGTGTGGTGTGGCACTGAGTGAGGTCTGCAATCGGATGTCCTGCAGCCCACCCAGGACCCACGTTGAAGGTTTGGTGCGGGTCCTTCACAAGAATACTGTATATTTATTGAATGCTATTTAATACTTTTGTATTTCTATATATAATGTTATTGTTTGCAACGTTCAAAATATCCTCACCTCCCGGATGGGACGAATTAATGTTATTGTTAATGTTTTCATGCATAAACAAAAATGTCTCTTTATATTTTACAGCCCGGGAGTGCTGTCGTTTACCATGGGGGAATGTGTAGCCCTGGTACACAATACCAGGAGGATGAGTGGAGAGGTAACAGTTAAGGGCTCTTCATACATCATGTACACTTCTGACACACCCAGCAGGGGTGTGGAAGGGAGTGATTTTTAGTGAGTTTCCTTGTCCTTGGACAGAGTAGACGTGTCCAGTTTGAGCCCGTCAGCAGTTCAGAAAGTGGAGGCTAGTACAGGTGGTCTAGTTCACCTCAGCCTAGTCAGAGCTGTGCCCCACTGGAAGAAAGACTGAGCTATCTATTAAGAGTCGAGCAAATCGAAGGGCAAAGTGGAAGGAAGATTATTGGAAAAGTGCTTTTGGCTTGGAAAAGTCCTGCACATTGCTACCGGTCACTGGGGACCGAAGGATCACTATTAGCTACAGGCATAGTGGTAAGAAAACCAGAGATTTACCGGACCCTAGGTCGCGGCAAACAGCCCCCATATAGTCAGTACGTAACTGGAGTCAGGTGGAATAGGGACTTTGAGTCAAGCGCAGACAAAAGCAAGAACCTAGTTTCATCAATTGGAAGACTTCACCACAAATCTGACTGGGCAGAACAGCTTTGGAAAGCTGGAGTTATTGAGGGAACTACGCTGCAGGCTGGTTGTACTCATCATTATTGGACAGTAAAGGAGGCCCCTAACTTGCTTAGCTGTTGCCTCAAAGCTCATCCTCCATCAACCCCATCAGCCTCCCTGGGACCTGCCTTACCATCTTGCAAGTAAAGGTATGGAAAGACGCTGACCGTGTGAGACTGAGTTATTGATTTGCATGCCCGCACAATCCCTACCTAACTACCGACCTGAGGGAAGAGTCCCACCTGTAGGGGACCCGACATCTAGCTGCATCACCATCCCCTCGGAGATCTATAGCAGCGCTGGTACAAATTACCAGAATACTACAGGTGGCGTCACGAACTGTATATAAATCTATCCCCTGTAAATATTCCCCCCAACATACGCCAGACCGCCAGGGCCACAGACCGAGCCACAGCTACCTGTGACAACCCCATAGACTTCCATGGGCTCGGCTCTGAGTACCCCATTGCCCTGGTAACCCACAATTGTGGTGGCGGGTCGACACACTACAAAAGTAGGGACTCTGTTCTCACCAACTAGAAGGCTCTACCACAATGTCGGCCGGGCGTTGCAGCTATTGAACAAGCTGGAGATTAACAGAGTTAACTTGACTTCATGCAAGTTTGTACTCACATACATATAGAGTTAAAGGAGGCCTCTAACCTGCTCAGCGGTTATCCTGAATGTGCATTCTCCACCCCGACCAGCTTCCCGGGACCTGCCTGAAACATCTACAAGTAAAGGTATGGAAAGAGATTGCCTTGTGTGAGACTGTTTCATTTACTACACCCTGCATCACCATAGACTTCCAGGGACCAGTCTCGCCTGTGGGAGACTTACCATCTAGCTGCCCCATAACATCCCCTGTGAAGATCCATATAGCAGCGCTGGTCCAATTGATCAGATACCACAGGTGGCGTCACGAACTAACTACAAAATCCCCTGTAAATACATCACCCATTGAATGACCGCCCAGGGCCACGGACCGAGTCCTGCTGCCAGTGACAAACCCCATAGACTTTCATGGGCTCGGTGCCGAGTACCCCATAGCCCTGGTACCCACACCACTTGGTGTGTGCGACTCATCTTTGGCGTCACGAACAGGATCCGAAAACTTGCAAATTGTGAGTCCTGTGTTGCCTATATTGACTGTTTTGTGCAAAAAGACTGTATTGCTGTTTGTCACTTTTGGCGCCATTTTCCGCCATTTTACCGCCATATTTGCGCCCTGAGGCGCTGGTGAAGAAGGTGGGCGTGCATTCGTGGGCGTGTACCCCCCCCTGTGGCGCGAAAGCTATGGCCGCCCTCTCAAAGTGTTATTACAACGTCCGCAATGGCCCCACTGCAAGGGAGATCCGCCTCCTCTTCATCTTCTATGCAAAAAAGAGGAAGCGCAAATCCCGCCTCCACGGAAAGGATCAGATTGTTCCTGATGGAAAGCACAGTCTGGCCTGGAGAGAGATGGCGGAAGGACGGGATACGCTATGCGGAGGAGCAGTGGCAAGCAGGCCTTGTTCCCCTGAAGAGCCTCTGCCCGTGCCAGAGCCGTCCCCAGTACGGGACCTTCAGCAAACCATGCTGGAGTTAAAGTAGGAGACTGCGGCGCTTAAAAGATTGATCCAGCGCCATGCAGACCTGAAGGAGACCGAGGGACGCTGGCGTGCCCAGACACAGCGGCTGCTGTGGGACGCAGTGTTCTCTCCCGCAGACATAACGCCATCACCTGACTTTCCTAAGTCCCTGCTGAAGAAGGCTGAAGGACAACCGGAGGCCGCCCCCAAAAGAGCTGTACCTGATCCCACCGATGGAGAGGTGGAGGAGAAGGAGGCTGAGGAAGCCCTGCCCGTTCCGGAGTGCCAGCCAGGCAAGGAGGCCGCAGCAGATTACAGTTCCCCGGTAGGAACACCGGAGGGGTCTCAACCATCACTGCCGGAAATAGACTGGGAGCAAATGGAGTACCTTGACGACATCACCTATGCTGCAAAAGTGGAGCACGAGGAGCTGTGTCGTGAGAAGGAGAGACAACGGCAGCTGGAGGAGAGAGAAGTACAGCAGTTCCGTCAGCGGTACCTTGAAGAGTTCCTTGCCGACAAGGAGAGTGTCCGCAGGGATAAAGGTACGCTCCGGGAGCCGCGGCGCCAGGGGTGCGTGACGGACTTCAAACTCCGCAAAGGCTGAGGTTTTATCCGTGAGCCGGGCCTATATCCGGGAGTCTTTGTGAGCCGCCGGGATGTAGAGTCCCACCTGCCCATCGGTCATCCGGGAAGGGATCTGGTAAATGGGGACATCGTCAGCTACACGCGGCACTGGGGTTTAAAGGGATGGTATGCCCTAAATGTCTCTATTGTCAGCGACCCCGTCCCCGACGCCGGTAACGTACACCATGCCGCAGCGTCCCAGTCCCGGGCCCCCACAGCACCAGGCCGTGCACCAGCATCGCCCCCTGCGTACACCTCTCTATCTACGTCTCATACCGCATCGCAACCTGCATCCTCCTCTACACCTAGATCTTGTCCAGCATCGTACCCTGCGTACACTTCTGCACCGCAACTTACGTCACGTTCTGCATCGCAATCTGCGACCTGTCCTGAATCGCAAGTAACTGCGGCACCTGCAGCAACGCAACTAGCGTCGTACATGAAAGAAGTACCAGGTGGGACCACAGTAAGAATGAAGACTGTAGCTACCCAAACCTACATTGCAGGACATGATATTCTGGTAATGGGTACCCAAGGGCATCGTGTACTTCTGTCCCCAGAGATGGAAAAAGTAAACGTCACCCCAAGCAAAGATGAAACACAGTAGGACCCAGACAGGGTTTACTGCATCAGAAAATGTAAAAAGTTGATGAAGAAGTTTGGCAGAAGTGCACTTTATTAAAAATGTTTAATAATTTGTATGATGTTTACATATTTAAAAGTAGAATACCCGGCTGGGTACAGAGTTAAATAGAAGTTATTGATAAGTGAATGTTTTGAAAGATGTGCTTTATCATGCAAAGGACTGCGTGGCTGAGGACTTTGCCAGCCCAAAAACTCTCAATGTAAATAGTTTGCGCTTCGGTGCTACACCTTGGTTTTACACAAAACCTTACTACCTCTGAAGAAAAACCCGCATGGTGTGGCCTAGAGTGAGGTCTGCAGCAATGAAGTCCTGCAGCCCACCCAGGACCCACGGGGAGGTTTTTGGTGCGGGTCCTCCACAAGAATCTGTCTTGTATTTATGAAAGTGTTTTTGATACTTTTATATTTTTCTAATGTACAAATTGTAACGTTCAAGAATTCTTACCTCCCGCAAGGGAAGAGTTAAAACTGTTTGATGTTATATGCAAAACAAAATGTTTTTCTTTTCTCTTTTACAGCCCGGGAGTGCTGTGTTTAACCAAGGGGGGATGTGTGGCCCAGCTACGCCAGGCACACATATTCCAGGAAAATGCACAAGAAGGTAACCGTGAAGCTTGATATTCATTCACGTCACTTACATTTCACAACACAACCCACTAGGGGTATAAAAGGTAGTGACACGTAGCAGTCAGGGTCATTCAAGCTTCCTGTCTTAGGACAGTGCAAGTCAGTCTGGACTTGGAGGGAGAGGAGTTCAGTCAGAGTTCAGTCAGCTTCCTGTCTTAGGACAGTACAGTCTAGTCTTGGAGGAAGAGGAGTGCAGACTAGATTCTGGCAGAGCAAGTTCATGAAGTGGAGTCTGGTTCGAGTGTAAGGAGTCACTCTAGCCCAGTCAGAACTGCAGGACCAGTACCTCAGCACAAGCTACCTGTATTCCTTAGAAAGAGGAAGGTGACTCTCGGAGCTACAGCGTGTACACAGTTTGACAGAGTTCCTGTGCGCTGCTCTGGACAGGGTCTGAGAAAGGAAGGAAAGAAGGAAGGTAATCACAGGAGCTGCAACAGTGAGTGTACTAGGAACTGTTCAGTGAGCTCTGAAGAAAGCTGACATTCACAACATCGCTACTTGTGCTTATGTTAAGAGCAAGAGCAGGACGAGGGGCACAGTGGAGAAAGATAGAGACAAGTGCATCAGGTACCGGATTACCCGCACTAATTCACCGGACACCGGGGTCCGAAGCATTGCTAGTGCTTTACGCCTAGTAATAAGAAACACCGGAGGCCTTCCTGGACTTCAAGTCAAAGAAGGTAGCCCTAAGCGCTGATACGTAAACGGAGTCAGGTAGAACAAGGACCTTGAGTGGGACGCTACAAAAGTAGGGACTCTGTTCTCACCAACTAGAAGGCTCTACCACAATGTCGGCCGGGCGTTGCAGCTATTGAACAAGCTGGAGATTAACAGAGTTAACTTGACTTCATGCAAGTTTGTACTCACATACATATAGAGTTAAAGGAGGCCTCTAACCTGCTCAGCGGTTATCCTGAATGTGCATTCTCCACCCCGACCAGCTTCCCGGGACCTGCCTGAAACATCTACAAGTAAAGGTATGGAAAGAGATTGCCTTGTGTGAGACTGTTTCATTTACTACACCCTGCATCACCATAGACTTCCAGGGACCAGTCTCGCCTGTGGGAGACTTACCATCTAGCTGCCCCATAACATCCCCTGTGAAGATCCATATAGCAGCGCTGGTCCAATTGATCAGATACCACAGGTGGCGTCACAAACTAACTACAAAATCCCCTGTAAATACATCCCCCATTGAATGACCGCCCAGGGCCACGGACCGAGTCCTGCTGCCAGTGACAAACCCCATAGACTTTCATGGGCTCGGTGCCGAGTACCCCATAGCCCTGGTACCCACACCACTTGGTGTGTGCGACTCAGATGCAGATGGCCGTAGAGTCCCTCATCCGAGAGAATCAGGACGATTATGCTAATCACACATTGTTCAGAGTTAGATCAGAGTGTGTTCTGATTTGGATGAGGAGAAGATGATGAAAAAAAGTCTCCATCTTTTCCCTTCGGTCAGTTTGTGGAAATAGGACTGCGCTCAGATGTCATTGAAGTGCATAACCGAGTGCGATACGAATATCAGTTCCAACTTTACATTTTTTCCTGACTCAGACCATAGCATAATATAGGTCTGAGTGCGATCCTAAATTTTGTCAGATCACACTCAGGCTGATGATACGGTCGTCCGAACCGGCCCTTAGAAGCAGCAATTTATGAGTCCATTCTGATCACCTTATGTAAATCTGTTTCCTTGTTGCACAACCGTGAGCTTGCTATATGATACAATGCAAGGATGAAATCAGGCATTTCTTATTCTCAGGTGAAAGATTACTTTTTTTTGCCTCTTCATCACAAACTAATACACACAGATCCATTCGTTTGATTTTCCACCCTAGCGCTGCTGCTTGGTAGGGGCCCGTGCACACATTAAGTATTTAGTCAGGTTTTTACCCCAGTATCTGTAAGCCAAAACCAGGAGTGGGTGATAAATGCAGAAGTGGTGACGTGTTTCTATCATACTTTTCCTCTGATTGTCCCACTCCTGATTTTGGCTTACAAATACTGATGGAAAATACTGAATGTGTGAACGTGGCCTATGAGATTCCTATGATGGAAATGATTTTTCATCAGTGAATTAATCACCTTTAGGCTGGGGTCAAACATGCTAGAAACTTGCACGAGTCTCGCATGTCAATACTGCCGACGGCACTCGGACAGAATCGTGCGACTGCATGTATTTCTATGCAGCCGCACGCTCCGGTCACGAGTGCCGGGTATTGACATGTGAGACTCGTGCGAGTTTGTCGCATGTTTGACCCCGGCCTTAAGCAAATATTTTGCATTTATGATAAAAAGTATGAAATAAGCAGAATTCCTTCCACCAATGCCTGTACACACATATGTTCTCCCAGGCTGATATTTGTGCTCTTCCAGGTGATGAACATTCTCCCTTCACTCCCAGGAGATTTAACCCCTCCATACCAGAGGGCTGTTGCATCCAAAGTGTTGCAAGCACCAAATATAACAGTGCAGGATGTGGAGCTGTGAGTATTGCAGCGTTATTGTGACTGAGGGCCGATCACATCTCTGTTCTCATAGAAAGGTGGCTTTATTCATAGGATGGGAAGATACGTGTGCCAGGCTGATGTGCAGGATCTGGAACCGTATGGACAGAATATGAATATTTCCTTGGCTCTGAGAAGATACCTCTTCCAGTGTGTGACCAGAGGAGACCTCTTTCCAGACTCTACGGTGAAGTTCAATAACTCAGCGGGGATAATAAGGATAGTATACCTGTACTTCGCTAGTAATTACTTGCAACCTTTTTTTTTGTATTTACAATGTTATCTATGTAAGTACATAGGAGGGATGGATGCACAGGTTGAATACTAAGCACCTACCCATAGGGGGAATGTTTCTGGTACATATAAAAGTAATCTGAGATTTGTGCATTTATATGTAAATTATTTGTATTCATAATACAGATCTGGGGGAGTGAAGGGAGGAAATGTGTGAATAAATCAACAACTGGGTGTTACCTTTATTCTTGTCAAAAGGGTGTGTCTGTACATAGGCTGATGCTGTCAGCAATGATTGGACGGTATCAAACTGTATATAGAAACAGCGCTTTAATAAAGAAATGGTAACACTTAGAGGAGTAAAACAATGCAGAATTTTATTTATTTATTTACTTGCTTATATAGCACCATTAATTCCACAGCGCTTTACAGACATTGTTATCACTGTCCCCATTGGGGCTCACAATCTACCTCCCACACTCTCTTTGGAGTGTGGGAGGAAATTGGAGAACCCAGAGGAAACCCACATAAACAAGGGGAGAACATACAAACTCCTTGGAGATGGTGTCCTTAGTGGGATTGGCAGCGCTGCAAAGTAACAGAGCTAATCTAACCACTGAGCCACCGTGCTGCCCAGAGTTTTATGAAAGCTTTTACAGAATTGTTATTTTATGGGGAATGCAAAATTTTCTTAAAACAGCACAAGGCAGATTATAAGTGGGCACATTAGTTCTACTGTACACAAGACAGTGATGGAAATATATCAAAATTGGTTTAAATTAAAAGTGGATCAGTTGTCCAACCAATAAAATTCCAGATTTAATTTTTAGCGGCAATTTGAAAAATAGAAAGCATTCCATGGACAACTACTTCACTTATCCACAGACCTGGTGACAAGATAGGATATAAATGAATGTTGATTGTTTCCTTATACTATCCCAGCCCTAGGCTCTCATCATTTGTCTCCTTGTCATCTGCTTAGATGTTGGAATTCCTGTTTGGTGATCAGCCGTCTCAGGACCTTGGAGAGCTCAGCTCAGACTCAGTCCCCAATCTTTCTGTGGCTATATGCTCTCTGGGATACAATTTTCTCCAGGGTCTCAGCCCAGAGCGCCTGATGCCTGTCCTTTCTGATGTTGCCTCAGTGACATTAACAGCAGCTCAGGTAATGCTATTTTTTCTTAGATGAGTCTATCTATTTATCTATCTATCTATGTACTGGGCAGGGTGGTGGAACCACTGTGCCAAAGCCCAAGGAAGACCTGGAGGGGCGTGACTAGGAGCCCCACCCAATCCGACCACGGACACGCAGCAGCTAATGACACCGCGGTCCGTGGAGAGACAAGGGAGGTGATCCAGGTGCTACTCCAGGACTGACCTTGGGTAGATGACGGCTGACCCCTAGGAGTGGATCGCTGGGATGGCCCAAGGGAATGTCCAATAGATGCAGACAGGTAGAGAAGATGACAGGAACCACAGGTGCAGACAGGACAGTCTGACGGAGAGATGACCACAGACGGGTGCAGCTAGCTCGGCTGCTGTTGAGGTGAGCACTGGCGGGAGCACCTGACTCTGCTGCCATTTAGGTGAGCACTGCGGGTGCAGCTGGCTCGGCTGCCGTTGAGGTCAGCACTGGCGGGTGCAGCTGGCTCTGCTGCCATTGAGGTGAGCACTGGCAGGTGCAGCTGGCTCTGCTGCCATTGAGGTGAGCACTGGCGGGTGCAGCTGGCTCTGCTGCCATTGAGGTGAGCACTGGCGGGTGCAGCTGGCTTTGCTGCCGTTGAGGTGAGCACTGGCAGGTGCAGCTGGCTCTGCTGCCGTTGAGGTGAGCACTGGCAGGTGCAGCTGGCTCTGCTGCCATTGAGGTGAGCACTGGCAGGTGCAGCTGGCTCTGCTGCCGTTGAGGTGAGCACTGGCGGGTGCAGTTGGCTTTGTGGCCATTGAGGTGAGCCCTGGCGGGTGCAGCAGACTGAGATGCTAGTACAGGGACCTGAGAACTGACAAAAACGTGTTGGGAACAAACTCACAACATTGCACAGGCACCTACATGTTGGACATCCAGTTATTGGCTGGGAACACTTTAGAGGAACGCGCGCGGCCCCATTAAGAAAGAGGAAGTGTGCGTGTGCTCTAAGCACAGTGTTTGGAGACCTGCTGGGAGTGCACGCACCCCCGGCAGCAGCAGACCCGGAAGGAGCAAGATGGGATCCTCAGCGCTGAGTGCGCTGGTGTCTGCAGGGAGAGAGGGACTGCAGGCAGAAATGCAGGCGCTATAATCTATCTAGCTATTTATCTATCTATCTTAAAGTAAAAAAAGAAGAAGGAAAAACAGCACAGTCAGGATATATATGATGGTTGCAATTCCTCCCAGGACAACCGACTCTGCTTCCCTTATAGTAAACTAAATACAAATGTGATACAGCACAGTGTATGAAGATACAGTAGATGAGGATACAGTCACCCAAATGCTACATTTCAGCCCTGCTCTATGGGACCTCTATCTATCTACCTATCTATCTAATATCTATCTATCTACAGTATCTATCTATCTATCTACGCCGGGTGAAATACGTCTTTAACATGTCACCAATTTTGTAAGTAAATCTATTTCTAAAGGTGATATTGACATGAAATTCACACCAGATGTCAGTAACAACCCATCCAATCCACACAGGCAAATAAATCAAGCCATAGATGTCCAATTATGTGCAATAATGAGAAATTACACAGGGAAAAAGCATTGAACACATGAAGAACGAGAGGTGCAAAAAGTCATGGAAAGTCATAACACCAGATGAAATGTTTTATTAATTAGAAATCAATCCTACCACTTAGTGAAAAATAATATCAACTGGTTGAACTGATGGCCTATAAAAAGGTGTCTCATTACCAAGGTGCCACACAAGAAACATCTCATGATGGGTGAAACCAGTGAGCTGTCTCAAGGCCTTTGCAACCTTATTGTTGCAAAACATACTGATGGCATTGGTTACAGAAGAATTTCTAAACAACTAAAGGTTTCAGTGAGCACTGTTGGGGTCATAATCCTGAATTATAAAGCACTTGTAATGAGCGAGAGTGCTCGAATAAGATGTTACCCAAGCACGGTCGTGTGCTAATAGAGTATCTCCGGTGTACTCACATACTTTGTTCGAGCCACCGTGGCTGCATGTCTTTCAGCTGTTCATCAGCCACAACACAAGCATGGTGCGAGTGCTGTGCGATGATTTCTCGCACCCATTGACTTGCATTGGCGATTATCATGCCAAAATTGCATCAAATCGCAGCATGCAGGGCCGGATTAACGTAGGGGCTGATGGAGCTGCAGCTCCAGGCCCTTGTTAGAGATAGGCCCATCCCCCGGCCCAGTCAGCCGCTTGTTATCTAATGGCTCTCTGCTCTCCTCCCTTCCCTGTGCTGCTGACGTCAGCCTGGTGATGGAGGGGGAGGTGAGGAGCCAGGAGAGACTGTGTGCTGGAGGGGGAGAGAGGAAACCTGGTGCTGAAAGTACTGTAGGAGAGAAGTCGGCAGCAGCACAGTGTTATCTCATTCACCCAATCCAGAAGCAGGATGTAAATGAAGGCAGAACATGTGACCACAGAGCAGCCAGTCACAGCTCACCTTTCACTTGTCCTCATCCATGCACTGTCTTCTTACAGCTTTGCCTATTGGCATCCTGCCCTGTGTTCAGTGTCACGTTGTAGTGACGGTCCCTGTCTGGAGGAGAGAGTTAGAGACAGGCAGGCAGAGGTGTGTGTGCTGTTACAAGAATCCCAGCCATATTACAGTGAAAGCAGATGGAGAATCCTGAAGTCTCTGCACAGGTTTGTGTTATAAAGTGTGTGGTTTCTGACAAATTCCATCAGTAGCATTGAATGGCCCATAGTATATATAATGCAGCATTGAGAGGCCCATTCTAGTATATATAGCTCAGCATTGAATGGCCCATAGTATATATAGCGCAGCATTGAATGGCCCATAGTATATATAGGGCAGCATTTAGAGGCCCTCTCAATGCTGCATTATATATACTATGGGCCATTCAATGCTGCGCTATATGGGCCTCTCAATGCTGCATTATATATACTATGGGCCATTCAATGCTGCGCTATATATACTATGGGCCATGCAATGCTGCGCTATATATACTATGGGCC
>JARQOD010010606.1:0-26662 GCA_033576555.1 Oophaga sylvatica | reverse complement strand
AATTGCATTAGCAGCAGCTAGGGCTGCGCAATTTGCCGCATCCATGGACGCATTAATTAAGAAGTCTCCCGCAAGTGCTATCTGATTAGAAATCTCAGTTACTTCAGATGGTACCTCAATACCATGAAGCGCTCTATTTAGAGACTCCGACCAGGATATCATGGCCTTAGCAACCCAAGTCGCTGCAAAAGAAGGAGAGAGAGCAGAACCCGATGCTTCAAACACCGAGCGGGCCAAACCTTCAATCAGACGATCCGTTGGTTCCTTGATCGAGGAACCGTTAGGAAGGGAGAGGAGCGTTTTAGACGCCAAACGCGACACAGGAGGATCAACCGCAGGAGATTCCGCCCATTTCTTAAGAAGCTCGGGAGCAAAAGGATATCTAGTATTGAGAGCCTTTTGTCCTGCGAAGCGCTTGTCCGGTTTCTCCCGGTGGCGCTGCACTAGTTCCTCAAACTCAGGATGAGATCCAAAAACTTTATGAGCTTGCTTGGCTCTTTTGAAGGACACCTTATGACCGGAGGTCAAGGTGGACTCATCGTCTATCCCCAAGGTTTGATTGACAGCTTCAATCAAACTGTCAATTGTGTCCTGACAATTTGGTGCCTCCAAATTAAGGGACCCTTCTGAATCAGAATCCGAATACTGATCACTTGTCAGAGGTGAGGGAGAGCGGGAGACGGAACTGAAAGATGCCGAGGCTCCGGACGGCAAAGGCGATGCAGTGTGGGTTCGCTTCCCTGCGTCTGCCTAGTGAGAGCGCGGCCCCTGCAGGCCGGAGGTTCATGAGACGTCGCCAAGACGGGTGAACCACTGTCCCTGCTCCTATCGGGAGCTTGAAGGGACTCGATTGCTCTAGTCAATGATGCCACAGATTGAGTCAGGGACAGAGCCCATTCAGGGGGACCTGACGCACTGGGTTCCGTAATAGGAGCGGGTTCCTGAGCCCGTTCGGAGTCACAGGCTTCGCAAACCCGAGTAATCTGGGCGCGCGGAAAAGGGGACCTACAGGCAATGCATGCGGTATACAGTACCGTATGAGCTTTAGTTCTTCTGGACATACTGAGTCTATCACAGAGTCCGCAATGAACTGGATGTGCGACGGTCAGTGAAACGGAGTGCAGAAAGCGGAACAACCAGGCTGGAGGTAGAAGCACTTACCCCAGTCCTGTACCCCCTGCGTCCTTAAACCGCGTAGCAGTGGCGTCTGGCTCCAAATTTTTCAAAAAGAGCGCCCCCCTGTTAGGAAGGCGAGCTCAAGTAGCCGAGCCTTTAGGGGGAGGATCGAGAGGCGCGGCCTGGCTGTCAGAGGCCCGCCTCCAGCCGCGGCCTAGTCTCCAGCAAAAGCCGGGGACTAAATTTACAGCCGCGGCCTAGCATCAGCCGAAGCCGCGGCCTAGATTTCCGGCGGAGGCGGCCCCAAAACCAGAGGGCGGGCCCGCCGGAAGGAGACAATGCCGAGGGCGGATCCCCGCGACCGCGGCCCGCCCTCCGGCCGACACCGGACGTTACATCTTGGGCCGCGGCCTAGTCCCCGGCAGAAGCCGGGGACTAAATTTGCAGCCGCGGCCCAGCACCGCCCGAAGCCGCGGCCTAGATTTCCGGCGGCCGGCGCCGGACGCCACACCTCGGGCCCCAGTCCCCGGTCCTTGCCCGAGGCCTAACACCGCCGAAGCCAGGGACCTGACTCCCCCGGGGGGGAACACGGGCCAGGAGTGTACCTGGCTGGAATCCAGACGCTTGAAACCTGCGGTGCTCCATGCGTGCGGCGTTTCCAGTATCTTCTCCGTTTTCAAAAAGGTGAGCCATAGAGGGGGGCTTTGTAGTAAAAAAGGTGGGACGGTGCAGGAACCCTAACTCCATCACCCTTCAGGGGGCGAGGAGAGGGACCGTCCGCCTCCTTGCAGCACCGCAGTCTAGCATTGGTGGCGCAGTGGGGGCTGCACGGACAAACTCCTGCCTCTGTGCAACCTAGGGTTTCAATACCTCAGGGTGGACAGGGCTAAGTCCGGCATTCGTGTCCCACGTTGCGGGAGAGGATACGCTGGAGGCTTTACTCCACGTGCTCGCCCGTTGATGGTTTGGGGAGATCGGACCCTTTCAATAGGATCCGTCGCCCCTATCTCATCTTCGTGGGGAAGAAAAAAAAAAAAATGGTCTGGAAAAAGAACCAGACGTGTGCCTCCATCAGACACTAAGCAATAACTGGGTTTGCCTGCGGCCAGTGCTGAGGTGTATACGGCGGAGGAGGAGCTAACCTTTTTTATGTTACTTAGTGTCAGCCTCCTAGCGGCAGAAGCATACACCCACAGTCCTGTGTCCCCCAATGAGACGAAGGAGAAAGACACTTTGATCCCTTCACATACAGTGCATTCTCTCTCAAATCTGGAACACAGTCCGAACATGTTTCACATGAGAGTCCCAGTCATTAGAAAAAATCAAGATATCATCCAAATAAACAATCAGAAATTTATCCACAAAATCCCTGAAAATATCATTCATGAAGGATTGGAAGACGGAAGGAGCATTAGTGAGCCCAAAGGGCTTCACTAGGTACTCAAAATGCCCCTCTGGGGTATTAAATGCCGTCTTCCATTCATCCCGTGCTTAATGCGAATAAGGTTATACGCCCCCCTGAGGTCAAGCTTGGTAAACCAACTAGCACTTTTCACCTGGAAAACAGTTCAGAAATCAACGGTAACGGATATTGATACTTCACAGTGATCTTATTCAAGAGACGATAATCAATACACGGCCTCAATGAACCATCCTTTTTGGCCACAAAGAAAAAACCAGCGCCCAAGGGTGAAGAGGATGGTCTGATATGACCCTTTTCCAATGACTCCATGATATAAGATCGCATAGCATCGTGTTCAGGTACAGACAAGTTAAAAAGGCGACCTTTAGGAAATTTACCACCAGGCACTAATTCAATAGCGCAATCGTAGCTCCTGTGAGGGGGCAAAGATGCAGATTTACTTTCACTAAATACATCCGAAAAATCAGTCAAAAAGTCAGGAACATCCTGAGACTGGGGAGAGGCAGAAAAAACAGGAGTGTCGGCATTAACACATTGGCAGCCCCAACTGGTCACAGACACAGATTTCCAATCCAAAACAGGATTATGAGACTGTAACCAAGGGAAACCTAGTACAATAATGTCATGCAGATTATACAGCACCAAAAATTTGCAACTCTCCTGATGATCAGGTTCAACCCCATTATCACCTGAGTAGAGAACTGGGGTTTATTCTCCGCCAAAGGGGTAGAATCAATGCCCAGTAGGGGAATAGACTTCCGCAGGGGTATCAAGGGAAACCCACAACGTTTGGCAAAGTCAAAATCCATCAGGTTAATAGCTGCTCCCGAATCAACAAAAGCCTGAGCAGAAAATGTGGACAGGAGCAAATCAGGGTAACAGTCAACAGAAATTTAGTCTGAACACTACCCAAGACAACTGAGCGTGCAAAACGTCTTCCCCGCTTAGGGCAGACTGAAATAGCATGAGAGGCGTCACCACAGTAGAAACATAACCCATTGCGTTTTCGAAACTCATGACGCTGTGCCCCAGAAGTCACTCTATCACACTGCATGGACTCAGAAGCTGGTTCACAAGGCAACACTATTCCACGCATACCTCTACGCTCACGCAGACGTCTGTCAATTTGAATCGCTAATGACATAGAATCATTGAGACCAGAGGGAGCAGGGAATCCCACCATAACATCCTTTACATTCTCTGACAGCCCCTTCCGAAAAAGGGCTGCCAAAGCATCATCATTCCATTTGGTCAGAACTGCCCACTTTCGGAATTTCTGACAGTACAACTCAGCGTCTTCAAGACCCTGATTTAATGCCAACAAGGTTTTTTCAGGTTGATCAGTGACATTAGGTTCATCGTACAATAACCCCCGAGACAGAAAAAATGCATCAATATCATTCAAAACAGGGTCCCCAGGTGTCAGGGAAAAAGCCCAATCCTGATGATCGCCGCGCAGGAGAGAGATGACAATTTGAACCTGCTGTGCTGCGTTCCCTGAGGACTTAGGCTTTAAGGTAAAAAACAACTTACAGTTATTTTTGAAATTAAAAAATTTAGCCCGATCCCCCAAAAACAAATCTGGCATGGGAATCCTAGGTTCCACAACCGGCAACCTAGCAAGATAGGTAGCAATACTCCGAACCTCAGTGGCAAGCTGATCCACACGGTCAGACAACTGTGCAAGCTCCATTGAGAGAAAAAAAAATCATCATCAGCACCCAGAGGGAAAGAGGAAAAAATGCGACAAACAGGAAAAAAAAAAATCTCTGACAACTTTTTTTTTTTTTTTTTCCCACACTATTTTTCTTTTCTGTGAGTACCATATGATTTTCAGTTTGGGCCGGTGATACTGTTATGTTTTGGTAGCTGAGGAGAATAAGCAAAAATGGCAATACACCAGAGAGGTTGGAACCTATTGGATTACAATAACCTGAACTAACCACACAACTAGAGGTAGCCGTGGAGCGTTCCTACGTTGATCCTAGACGCCTCGACACAGCCTGAGAGATAACTACACCTAAAGGCAGAAAGATGAAAGCTATCTGCCCCGGAGCAGATCCCCAAAGAAAATAGGAAGCCCCCAAACATGTAATGGCGGTTAGACAAGAAGAAGCACAGACACAGACAGAAAATAGAAAGAGCAAACGCTGGGGCCCAATCTGTCTAGACAGAAAAGTACAGGAAAGGATACTCACTGCAATCCAAAAAACCCTAAAAAATACCAACTCTTCTGATTGCAAAAACACCTGAGATCACACGATCTCTAACACCTAAATCAGATCTCTGGTGTAGCAAAACTAAGCCGCAGCCACTGAAAAAACAGGAAAAAGCAAATGAACAAACAACAGTGGCTCCAGATAAACTGAGAGGAGCACAAGCCCCCGGAGGGGACCTGGCTGACCTCCACAGAAGTGCAGGGAACAATGCAAAAAGCAAGCACAAAAATAAAAGCAGAAAATATATTATCTGATAGCAGAAGATGCAGGCAAGACTCAGCAAACTTCCAAATGAACCAGGAACCACAATTGAGACACGAACAATTGATCACCGGCAACCATCATGGGAGGGAACCTCCTTATATCAGACCAGTCCGTGATCCCAGATTGCCATTCCTCGCTGAAAGGTTCAGTACTGTCTGTAACCACCAGAGGGAGCCTCTGCTCAGAAACCATCTCTAGCACATTCATAACAGAACTGGAAATACAGAAAAGACTGGCATAAGCTGTGGCAAAGGAAAACAAAGTCCAGCACAGGTCCCAGCAGGGAACCCAGCTGAACTCACACCAGCAAGACAGAGAACTGAGAAAAGCAAAAAATGCCACAGAGTAAAACAGACAAATACTTTATCTGAAAGATGCAGGACAAAGCAGTGAACAAGCTGACTTCCAGAAGGCTCAGGAAGAAGCCAAATCACCAGCAACAACCAAGGGAAGGCTGCTCACTTATATCTCTCCAGTCAGAAACACTGAGCTCCAATCATCCTCTTCAGGTGATCGTCTTCTGTCAGCCAGAGCAGCTCCATTACCAGCAGCAACCACCAGAGGGAGCCCAAACTCAGAAGCCGGACCAAGAGTGTTCACAACATCCTGGTGTACTGGCCTGTCTCCTGGTAGCGCCTCCAGCCTCTGGACACTACGCTGACAGACACAGCAAACCTTCTTCCACAGCTCACATTGATGTGCCATCCTGGATGAGCTGCACTACCTGAGCCACTTGTGTGGGTTGTAGAGTCCGTCTCATGCTACCAAGAGTGTGAAAGCACAACCAACATTCAAAAGTGAGCAAAACATGAGCCAGAAAGCATTGATACTGAGATGTGGTCTGTGGTCCCCACCTGCAGAACCACTCCTTTATTGAGTGTGTCTTGATAATTGCCAATAATTTCCATCTGTTGTCTATTCCATTTGCACAACAGCATGTGAAATTGATTGTCAATCAGTGTTGCTTCCTAAGTGGACAGTTTGATTTCACAGAAGTTTGATTTACTTGGAGTTACTGTATATTCTGTTGTTTAAGTGTTCCCTTTATTGTTTTGAGCCGTGTGTATATATATATATATATATATATATGTATATATATATATATATATATTGTGAGACAGTGAGAGTATGTGTGTTGAATGGGGTGTACATTTCACCTAGATACTTTGCTGACTGGTATAAGGGAAATGTATGGCTTTGTAAACCTAGTGGTAGAGAAAGGTCACTACACCTTACATTCAGTACACACTTGCAGCTCAGGCCTGAAACCACTCAGCTGTTAATTAGGAGACCAGAAGTAGGTGTCTGCGAACACAGACAGAGAGCTCGCTTAGTCTGGACAAGGAGTCCAGGCACAAGAAGGAGTCTCCAGGAGTATGAGCTGTCTCAGTCTGGGTGCTCGATGTACCCCGGACACAGGAGTAGTCTCTGTGAGAATCCATGCGGATAGCTGCTGAATAGGAGGGGAGCTCTCTCAAGTCTGGACGTTGGATGTGCCTTCAGACACAAAGAGGAGACTCTGTGAAACTCCATGCTGGTAACTACTGAACATATGTGTTGTTTTGGGGACAGGCTGTTAGAGTCTGGTCCCGGATAGAGAGGGAAATCTATCTAAGTGTAGTAAGTGGCTGGACAAGCCCAGGGCTTATGTTTATGATTTGGTTTTGCTTATGTTCTGTTTGCTGTGGACTTTAATAAAACTGGTTGCGGCCAGTTTTTACCAGAACTGCTGTCTGTGAATGAACTGTTTCCGTGCCACTCCGTCTACCCGGACGGCGATCCCAGAGCTATATGCCCTGAAAAGCTTACAATTGGTGCTAGAATGTGCGTGCAGCACAGTGGCGAGAGACAGCAATAAAGGTGAAGTCTGTTGAAGCAGCAGCAGAGAAAAAAAAGTGTGTCAGCAAAGAAACGTCTGTTGGAGCAGTCTTAAAGAGACAGTAGTCCTAATAGAGTTTGCAAAAGAAAAAAAAAAAGTGTGTCTGCACAGCAAAGCTGAACTTGTTGTGGAAAAGACTGTGGAGTGTGCAGCAGCAAAGGAAAAGTCTGTTGGAGCAGTCTTAAAGAGACAGTGGCCCTAATAGAGTTTGCAGAGAAAAAAAAAAAAAGTGTCTGCACAGCAAGGCTGAATTTTCTGTGGAAAAGACTGTGGAGTGTGTATGTCTTGAGTGAAGACTGCCGTTGTTGAGACAGAGAAGTCTGACAGCATGGATGACAGCATGGAGGTGCTGTTTGAACAAATGGCGCAAGTTAATGTGCAACATAAGACTGCCGTAGTTGAGACAGATAAGTCCGGCAGTATGGAGGAGCTCGTTGAGTACCTGGTCCAGGCCCAGCGGAGCATGCAGCAGAGCATGGAGCGGCAGCGCCTGCAGCACCAGCAGCACATGCAGCAGGCCCAGCAGCAATTCCTGCAGCAGCAGCAGGAGAATAACCGGTTGTTTTTTGAGCAGGTTGCAGCACTACAAAAGACTTGCAGCGCATCGTCCCAAAGTAATGTTGCAAAGTCACCTGCATTGTCCGCTGTAAAGAAGGCGGTAAGACGGTCCCTGAAAAAGATGACACCTCGTGACGATGTGGTGGTATATCTCACTAGGTTTGAGGGACTGGCAGAGAAGGAGAATCTGCCCCTATCTGAATGGGCCATGATGGTCGCACCCTATCTGATTGGAGAACCCCAAAGGGCCTATGCTGACCTGAGCGAGCAGGACAGCCAAGACTATGCCAAGCTAAAAGCGGAGATTCTTACCCGGCTGGGTGTTACGGTGACAGCCCGTGCCAGGGGAGTTCATGACTGGAGATGCAGTTGGGAGTCTGCAGTCAGCAAACCTGATTATGGAGTTGAAAAGGTGATAGTGGACCGCTACACCCAAGCACGTCCTCCTGAGGTACAGCCAGAGGTCAGACAAGGAGACCACCAGGACGCCAATCGTCTGGTCAGCCTGATGGAGAGGGCCTTCGCCACCAAAGACTGCCTCCGTGACCAGCCGTCTGAGAGGTCGTCACTTCAGAGTTCCTGGACGCCGAACTCTCCCGGTAAGAGAGTTCCAGCTGTTGGGGTCGTGTGGGTGGGAGAGTGTGATGGACAGTGTTGGAGATGTCGTGAAATTGCAGCCAACTGTCCAATAGAGGGGGAGCCTATGTGTTGTGATGTTGGCGGATCCCTCTCTCCCTGCGCAGAGCCTGTGTGTGTGTCCACCTCAGCCGAAGAGACTGGACCACAGGGGTCCCCGGTGGTTGTAAATGACTGCCCAGCACAGGCCCTCTTGGACTCAGAGAGTCCAGTGACTTCCGTATAGGACAGCCTGATTGATAGGGACTTTATCCCTGATAAACACCTGAGTGTGGTGTGCGTCCATGGAGACACCAAAGTCTACCCAGAGACTGTCGTGGACTTGATCCCCAAACGCGGGGAGGTTTCATGTGAAGTGGGGGTAGTGAAGAACCTGGTGCCCCCCGTCATATTGGGTAATGACTTTCCCCGGTCTAAGGATCTCTGGGGGAAAAATGTTTCTGATGGACAGTGTGATGAAGCTCCTACTGAGGGTGCGCAGTCCCGAGGGGCGGAACACAATGCTAGTGGGCCGTTAAACTTATGTGATAATAATGATGATGATAATGATAGTGATGATGATGATAATGATGATGATGATCATGATAATGATGCTGATCATGATAGTGATGATGATACTGATCATAATCATGATAATGATAATGATGATGATGATGACTGTGATAGAGATGAAATTCCTTTGCAGGTGATGGTGGGAGACGAGGATGGTGGTTCTCGGGAACCGAGTGTCCTGACTTACCTGTGTCCTGTGACAATTTTGAGAGTGAACAATGGTGAGACCCCACTCTTAAAACGGCACAGGAAAATATAATTGTTCTAAATGAGGTTTCCCAAGAGCCTGGCTCTGAGGAGAGGTTTCCTCATGTTGCCATAAACACTAACCTGTTGTATAGGGACACTGAAGTCCAGGGAGAGGTCGTGAGCCAGCTCCTAGTACCTGAGCTATTTAGAAGTATAGTGCTGGGGTTGTCACATAGTCACATACTTGAGGGACCAGATGGTGAAGTTAATGTTGTGGATGACATGTTAACTAAGGTTCCAGATCAGGATGTGAATGAGAATGAATTGTATACCCCTGACAGTGAGCAGGATGTGAATGAAAATGAAGTGTATAACCTGAAAGTGAGCCAGATGTGGCTGAGAAAAAGGGGTCAGACAGGGATAGTGGTAGTGATAGTGAATCATCTGATGACAATCAAGCAACCAGTGCAAATGAGGAAGGCATGGTAGCAGAGGAGGTTGAGAGTCCTGAGAGGAAGGCTGATGCTGACCTTGCAGTCGGACAGAAGATGGCATCTGAAGATGTTTTACAGTTGGCCGGTTCCCTGGCGAAGACTAAGGTGAAAGGAGGAGAGCTGAGCTTTAAAGGCAGGACTCTGAAACTGAACACAGCACAAGTGGATGCTGTTGAAGATGAGAAGTTATCAATGTATGGTATGGAGCTGCATCATGCCCAGGACTCTGAAGGTAATGCTGCAGAGGTGGAAAAAGCCATAGAAGTGGTAGTCACCAAGCCAGATGCCTCATCAGAAGCTGAGGTCTCAAGTGAAGCTGTGAGGAACAATACTGAAGATATGGGGACTGACTCTGTCCAGGAATCTGTTTCTGCCGAAGACAGCGGCGTGGACGGGTTGCGGTTCGGATCAGTAGCTGCAACTCGTGAAGCTCAGGCTGAAAGTTTGGCGCCCGGAGCCCCAGCGGTGTTCCCGAGTGACACCAAGGATCTGGATAAGTCACAAGATGAGATTTTGAGACATCAGGCTGGCGTTGGTGAGCTCAAGCGCACTTTCATGGAGTCTACATCGGAGCCACGTCCCAACAAATGGGAAAAGCGATGTGTCACTCCGTTGCCGCTGCAGACACACGGGAGCTCAGATGGGATGCAGAACGTGGTGGAAGAGAAGAATCCGGCGGGTTCTGAGTATACAGATGCAGCTATCAAGGAGAACTTGAGAGCTGGAATAAATGGAGATATTGGAGACCATAATGATGTGACTGAAGAGGTAGAATGTAAGACTGACGTTAGGGCTTCTGAGCATGTTCTACCAGAAGAGCCTGAAGAAGGGGCCGAAGACATAAAAGACGTCCAACAGGTACCAGATGAATTGATGACTTCTCAGAAAAAACTCCAAACTGTGATGAAGGAGTGTGATGAAAGCCATGAGCATCTTCTGGAGAAGCTCAATGAAGTAATAGGAAGGATACAGGGAATCTCTTTGTTGCAAGAGCAAATGCTGCTCAATAAGTCTAAGGCTCTATATAAGAATGCTGTTGTCGCAGTAGAACATTACAATTCAGCTGGAGACTTAGCGGATGAATTATGTGTACTGCAAAAGAAAAACGATCAGCTCCTTCTACAGTCCCAATCATTTGAACAGTGTAGCTTAAAATGGTCAGAGACCATGGCAGAGGAGCTTAAGGTCTGTGAAATAGACTTTATGAGTCAACCGATATTCAAGAAAATAGATGTGCTAAAGAGGGTTCAAGGGGAACTAGAGAAAAGTGAAAAACCCCCTATACCTTCTGTGATAGTTGGTGACACATGGTCAGTGCACCAGGGACAGGAGGTACGTGAGTTTCTGAGGAAGAGTCAGCAGAAGTGTTCTGATGTGCCGGGTCGTACTTCTCTGGCCAGGCACTATATCGAAACTGAGCCTGGCCCTAAGGTCAAGATGAAACCGTGCAGGATACCCGAGGCCCGCAGAGAGCATAGGCCTGGGAGGGTACAGGGTAGTGCGGATGCTTCAGATGAAGAGAAAGCTGATGTTGGCTATGGCTCAGGTGAAGATACAGATGACAGTAGTGAAGATGAAGCTGATGAGGGCCATGACTGGTCCAGAGTTCACTGTCTCTTTTGGATTGTTGACCAGCCCTCCGGTCTGGATGACCAGCCCTCCGGTCTGGAGAAGAGGGGGGGGATATGTGAGACAGTGAGAGTATGTGTGTTGAATGGGGTGTACATTTCACCTAGATACTTTGCTAACTGGTATAAGGGAAATGTATGGCTTTGTAAACCTAGTGGTAGAGAAAGGTCACTACACCTTACATTCAGTACACACTTGCAGCTCAGGCCTGAAACCACTCAGCTGTTAATTAGGAGACCAGAAGTAGGTGTCTGCGAACACAGACAGAGAGCTCGCTTAGTCTGGACAAGGAGTCCAGGCACAAGAAGGAGTCTCCAGGAGTATGAGCTGTCTCAGTCTGGGTGCTCGATGTACCCCGGACACAGGAGTAGTCTCTGTGAGAATCCATGCGGATAGCTGCTGAATAGGAGGGGAGCTCTCTCAAGTCTGGACGTTGGATGTGCCTTCAGACACAAAGAGGAGACTCTGTGAAACTCCATGCTGGTAAATGCTGAACATATGTGTTGTTTTGGGGACAGGCTGTTAGAGTCTGGTCCCGGATAGGGAGGGAAATCTATCTAAGTGTAGTAAGTGGCTGGACAAGCCCAGGGCTTATGTTTATGATTTGGTTTTGCTTATGTTCTGTTTGCTGTGGACTTTAATAAAACTGGTTGCGGCCAGTTTTTACCAGAACTGCTGTCTGTGAATGAACTGTTTCCGTGCCACTCCGTCTACCCGGACGGCGATCCCAGAGCTATATCCCCTGAAAAGCTTACAATATATATATATATATATATATATATATATATATATATATACACACATCAGTGACACACACACATATTTATATTTCATACAGAGGTAGATAGCAGAATAGCCAAATGTTCAGAAACTTTCCCACGCTGATCCGTTCATCTCGGGAGGCTGCGCAGGCGGCTTTTCCTTCATTCCTCCGTGGTTTACAGCTGGGTCGGTGGCATTAGCACCGGTCCCAGTTGTAAACTATTTAACCCCTTCAGATGGATTGCGGCGTGGGGCTTGACTGTACGGCAGACAGGTATGGGTATATTGTTGTTTTTTTGTCTTTTTTCCAGGAGAACGATGGCTTCAGTATGGAATGGGAGTGTAATAAAGATGGAAAAAATGTGTTATATATATATATTGAGGATTATTTGCTTTTTAAACTGATGTCTACAGTTTTTTTTACAATGCGATATTAACATGCGTTTTTACAGAGAGAGAACTGCTGTATGTAATTAGAGGAAATGTCCACTTCTCCTCACCTGGAATGTTCCTTCTTCCGAGGGTCGCAGAGATTCCCACTCTGGAGAATCCAAGAACTGGTACGGGAAGATGTAGTGTAAGAACTGGCCGTCCAGGCTCACCTTCACCCTGCGACACAGACAGACATGAGCGATGTGCTGCAGGGAGGTCAGAGGAGTAATAATCTGCAGGATTTACCACTGCATCAGTCAGTAGAGGAGCGATGTGCTGCAGAGAGGTCAGAGGAGTAATAATCTGCAGGATTTATCACTGCATCAGTCAGTAGAGGAGCGATGTGCTGCAGGGAGGTCAGAGGAGTAATAATCTGCTGGATTTATCACTATGCATCAGTCAGTAGAGGAGCGATGTGCTGCAGGGAGGTCAGAGGAGTAATAATCTGCAGGATTTATCACTATGCATCAGTCAGTAGAGGAGCGATGTGCTGCAGGGAGGTCAGAGGAGTAATAATCTACAGGATTTATCACTATGCATCAGTCAGTAGAGGAGCGATGTGCTGCAGAGAGGTCAGAGGAGTAATAATCTGCAGGATTTATCACTATGCATCAGTCAGTAGAGGAGCGATGTGCTGCAGGGAGGTCAGAGGAGTAATAATCTGCTGGATTTATCACTATGCATCAGTCAGTAGAGGAGCGATGTGCTGCAGGGAGGTCAGAGGAGTAATAATCTGCAGGATTTATCACTATGCATCAGTCAGTAGAGGAGCGATGTGCTGCAGGGAGGTCAGAGGAGTAATAATCTACAGGATTTATCACTATGCATCAGTCAGTAGAGGAGCGATGTGCTGCAGAGAGGTCAGAGGAGTAATAATCTGCAGGATTTATCACTATGCATCAGTCAGTAGAGGAGCGATGTGCTGCAGGGAGGTCAGAGGAGTAATAATCTGCAGGATACATCACTATTAGGGTTGAGCATTCGATACTGCAAATATCGGGTATCGGCCGATATTGGCTGTATCGGAATTCCGATTCCGAGTACCGATATTTTCGTCTTATCGGATACCGGAATCGGGATGTCACTGTCACTGTCAGTGTCCGTCGGTCGGGTCTGTCAGGAGTCAGCGGCACTTACCTGGCAGAAGATCTCCGGCGGTCACATCCCGGGCTGCTTAATGGCCACCATCCTCTTCTCCCCGGCGGTCACATGCAGTTTCTCGCGATAACTGCAGTGACTGCTGGGTAATCCCGGCCGTAAAGCAGTCAGTCCGATGACGTCACCGCCGGGGAAGCAGGTAATCAGCTGTGCTGCGCCGAGATGTCAGGCTCTGCCTGTCATTGCGATGTAGCAGAGTTGGATCGTCGCGGGACAGTCGTTACTATGGACTGCGTCGGACAGGTGGTATACTGTTGGTTTGTTTTTTTTATTTTTTTACAGGAGATCGATGGCGTCGCAGGAATGAGAGAGTAATAAAAGAAATGAAAACTGTGTTGTCTCTTTTATTTCATTAAAATACTTTTTTCTTGCTTTTTCTTTTTTTTACACATTTAAAAACTTTGGGATTAATAATGGATCGGTGTCTTATTGACACCTCTCCATTATTAACCGGGCTTATTGTCACCGTGCAATCAACGGTGACATTAACCCCTTATTACCCCACTTGCCACCGCTACAGGGCAGTGGGAAGAGCCGGGTAAAGTGCCACAATTGGCACATCTTTTGATGCGCCAAATGTGGGGCTGCTGTAGCCTGGTATTATCAGGCTGTTGAGGGCCAAAATCCATGGGCCTTGACAGTCTTTTAATACCAGGCCGCAGCAGTCTGCTTAGCTTGGCTGGTTAACAAAAAATAGGGGGACCCCTACGCCGTTTTTTTTTCGAGGGGATCCCCTATTTTTGTTAACCAGCCAAGCTAAGCAGACTGCTGTGGCCTGGTATTATCAGGCTTGCAAGGTCCATGGATATTGGATCCTTACCAGCCTGAAAAACCAGGCCTCAGCGGTCTGCTTCATCTGGCTGGTTAACAAAAATAGGGGGGACCCCACGCCAATTTTTTTCGAGGGGATCCCCTATTTTTGTTAATCAGCCAAGATATGCAGACTGCTGTGGCCTGGTATTATCAGGCTGGCAAGGTCCATGGATCTTGGCTCCTTAACAGCCTGAAAATCCAGGCCTCAGCGGTCTGCTTCATCTGGCTGGTTAACAAAAATAGGGGGACCCCACGCCAATTTTTTCGAGGGGATCCCCTATTTTTGTTAATCAGCCAAGATATGCAGACTGCTGTGGCCTGGTATTATCAGGCTGGCAAGGTCCATGGATCTTGGCTCCTTAACAGCCTGAAAATCCAGGCCTCAGCGGTCTGCTTCATCTGGCTGGTTAACAAAAATAGGGGAGACCCCACGCCATTTTTTTTTCGAAGGGAACCCCTATTTTTGTTAATCAGTTCCCTCTGACGTCACTGATGGTGTCCCTGGCTGACCTGAAGTGAAAGTGGAAAGCAATCAATTAAGCTTTCCACTTCCTCTCCTGTCAGCCAGGAGAGGAGCTCATTCATTTGGGGGTTTACTGTGAGGCTGCAGCATTAGCTGCGGTCCCTGCAGTAAACATTAACCCTTTCTGAAGGATTACAGCGTGGGACCTGACTGTGCATCGGATTGGTAAGAATAATTTTGCTTTATTATTTTATTTTTATTACAGGAAATGGTTTTAGCAGGTAAATAAAATATGGTCAAAAACTGTGTGATTATTTCATTAAACTTCTTTTTTATTAAAGTGTGTGTGTTTGATTTTTCTTTCATACAATAGGATTAATAATTGATAGTTGTCTAATTGACAGCTCTCAATTATTAACCTGGCTTAAAGTGACCTTTCAATTGCAAGGTCATTTTAACCCTTATTAACCCATTCGCCACCGCTACAGGGCAATGGGAATAGACGGGCAAAGTGCCAGAAAGGGCAAATCTAATTAGAGATTTGCCCTTTCTGGGGTGTCTGGGGGCAGATGTTAAGTAGCCGGGGGGGGGGGGCCAAAAAAAATGGTCCCTCTCTGGGCTATTATTATCTGCCCCCACTCACTGGCTTTGTCTGTCTGGTCGCGAAAATAGGGCGGGAGCCCACGCATTTTTTTTCAGCAATTTTACACCTCATATATATATATATACATGTCATTGAATTTGTGACACATATATATATATATTTATATTTATAGTTCATACACTTCTACATAGTATAATAGCCGCTAATTCAATTGACGGCTTTTGTGAAAATGCAGAACCCGACATGAAATGACACTTGGTGTACATAGGGTTAACCATGTCTTTTCAGAGGCTGGATAGACATCTGTCTGGGATGATTTAGAGAATCCTGCTTTGAGCAGGGGGTTGGACCAGATGACCCAGGAGGTCCCTTCCAACTCTACCATTCTATGATTCTATGATTCTATGTAGTTTGATATCTGATTTGCACAAACAATTAAATCAGTCTATGTGTGCAAAATTTCACACCTGCAGGGGTTAATTAAAGGTGTAAATTCGTAGCAAAAAAGTCCGTTTTTTTTACAACGAATTTACACTTTAATTAACCCCTACAGGTGTGAAATTTTGCACACATAGACTGATGTAATTGTTTGTGCAAATCAGATAGCAAAGGACATGAAAAGACATGGTTAACCCTATGTACACCAAGTGTCATTTCATGTCGGGTGCTTCTGTCTTTTCACAGTAGCCGGCTTTACCCAGCAATTGAATCAGAGGATATTTTACTATGTAGAAGTGTATAAACTATACATATATGTATATATATATGTCACAATGACATGTATATATATATATATATATGTATTCTATGTGTGTATATTTAGTGTTTACAAGGAAATAAAGGTTTTTTTTAGTTGCGATATTTTATTCCCATAGACTTACATGTGACTTCCGGTATCGGGTATCGCCGATATTTTAATGGTATCGGCGATACCATTCCGATTCCGATACTTTTGGATATCGGAAAGTATCGCTCAACTCTAATCACTATGCATCAGTCAGTAGAGGAGCGATGTGCTGCAGGGAGGTCAGAGGAGTAATAATCTGCAGGATACATTACTATGCATCAGTCAGTAGAGGAGCGATGTGCTGCAGGGAGGTCAGAGGAGTAATAATCTGCAGGATACATCACTATGCATCAGTCAGTAGAGGAGCGATGTGCTGCAGGGAGGTCAGAGGAGTAATAATCTGCAGGATTTATCACTATGCATCAGTCAGTAGAGGAGCGATGTGCTGCAGGGAGGTCAGAGGTGTAATAATCTGCAGGATACATCAATATAAATCAGTCAGTAGAGGAGCGATGTGCTGCAGAGAGGTCAGAGGAGTAATAATCTGCAGGATTTATCACTATGCATCAGTCAGTAGAGGAGCGATGTGCTGCAGGGAGGTCAGAGGAGTAATAATCTGCTGGATTTATCACTATGCATCAGTCAGTAGAGGAGCGATGTGCTGCAGGGAGGTCAGAGGAGTAATAATCTGCAGGATTTATCACTATGCATCAGTCAGTAGAGGAGCGATGTGCTGCAGGGAGGTCAGAGGAGTAATAATCTACAGGATTTATCACTATGCATCAGTCAGTAGAGGAGCGATGTGCTGCAGAGAGGTCAGAGGAGTAATAATCTGCAGGATTTATCACTATGCATCAGTCAGTAGAGGAGCGATGTGCTGCAGGGAGGTCAGAGGAGTAATAATCTGCAGGATACATCACTATTAGGGTTGAGCATTCCGATACTGCAAATATCGGGTATCGGCCGATATTGGCTGTATCGGAATTCCGATTCCGAGTACCGATATTTTCGTCATATCGGACACCGGAATCGGGATTGTCACTGTCAGTGTCCGTCGGTCGGGTCTGTCAGGAGTCAGCGGCACTTACCCGGCAGAAGATCTCCGGCGGTCACATCCCGGACTGCTTAATGGCCACCATCCTCTTCTCCCCGGCGGTCACATGCAGTTTCTCGCGATAACTGCAGTGACTGCTGGGTAATCCCGGCCGTAAAGCAGTCAGTCCGATGACGTCACCGCCGGGGAAGCAGGTAATCAGCTGTGCTGCGTTGCAATGACAGGCTCTGCCTGTCATTGCGATGTAGCAGAGCTGGATCGTCGTGGGACTGTCGTTATGGACTGCGTCGGACAGGTGGTATACTGTTGGTTTTTTTTTTTTCTTTTTTTACAGGAGATCGATGGCGTCGCAGGAATGAGAGAGTAATAAAAGAAATGAAAACTGTGTTGTCTCTTTTATTTCATTAAAATACTTTTTTCTTGCTTTTTCTTTTTTTTACACATTTAAAAACTTTGGGATTAATAATGGATCGGTGTCTTATTGACACCTCTCCATTATTAACCGGCTTATTGTCACCGTGCAATCAACGGTGACATTAACCCCTTATTACCCCACTTGCCACCGCTACAGGGCAGTGGGAAGAGCCGGGTAAAGTGCCACAATTGGCACATCTTTTGATGCGCCAAATGTGGGGCTGCTGTAGCCTGGTATTATCAGGCTGTTGAGGGCCAAAATCCATGGGCCTTGACAGTCTTTTAATACCAGGCCGCAGCAGTCTGCTTAGCTTGGCTGGTTAACAAAAATAGGGGGACCCCTACGCCGTTTTTTTTCGAGGGGATCCCCTATTTTTGTTAACCAGCCAAGCTAAGCAGACTGCTGTGGCCTGGTATTATCAGGCTTGCAAGGTCCATGGATATTGGATCCTTACCAGCCTGAAAAACCAGGCCTCAGCGGTCTGCTTCATCTGGCTGGTTAACAAAAATAGGGGGACCCCACGCCAATTTTTTTCGAGGGGATCCCCTATTTTTGTTAATCAGCCAAGATATGCAGACTGCTGTGGCCTGGTATTATCAGGCTGGCAAGGTCCATGGATCTTGGCTCCTTAACAGCCTGAAAATCCAGGCCTCAGCGGTCTGCTTCATCTGGCTGGTTAACAAAAATAGGGGGGACCCCACGCCAATTTTTTTCGAGGGGATCCCCTATTTTTGTTAATCAGCCAAGATATGCAGACTGCTGTGGCCTGGTATTATCAGGCTGGCAAGGTCCATGGATCTTGGCTCCTTAACAGCCTGAAAATCCAGGCCTCAGCGGTCTGCTTCATCTGGCTGGTTAACAAAAATAGGGGAGACCCCACGCCATTTTTTTTTCGAAGGGAACCCCTATTTTTGTTAATCAGTTCCCTCTGACGTCACTGATGGTGTCCCTGGCTGACCTGAAGTGAAAGTGGAAAGCAATCAATTAAGCTTTCCACTTCCTCTCCTGTCAGCCAGGAGAGGAGCTCATTCATTTGGGGGTTTACTGTGAGGCTGCAGCATTAGCTGCGGTCCCTGCAGTAAACATTAACCCTTTCTGAAGGATTACAGCGTGGGACCTGACTGTGCATCGGATTGGTAAGAATAATTTTGCTTTATTATTTTATTTTTATTACAGGAAATGGTTTTAGCAGGTAAATAAAATATGGTCAAAAACTGTGTGATTATTTCATTAAACTTCTTTTTTATTAAAGTGTGTGTGTTTGATTTTTCTTTCATACAATAGGATTAATAATTGATAGTTGTCTAATTGACAGCTCTCAATTATTAACCTGGCTTAAAGTGACCTTTCAATTGCAAGGTCATTTTAACCCCTTATTAACCCATTCGCCACCGCTACAGGGCAATGGGAATAGACGGGCAAAGTGCCAGAAAGGGCAAATCTAATTAGAGATTTGCCCTTTCTGGGGTGTCTGGGGGCAGATGTTAAGTAGCCGGGGGGGGGGGGCCAAAAAAAATGGTCCCTCTCTGGGCTATTATTATCTGCCCCACTCACTGGCTTTGTCTGTCTGGTCGCGAAAATAGGGCGGGAGCCCCGCATTTTTTTTCAGCAATTTTACACCTCATATATATATATATACATGTCATTGAATTTGTGACACATATATATATATATTTATATTTATAGTTCATACACTTCTACATAGTATAATAGCCGCTAATTCAATTGACGGCTTTTGTGAAAATGCAGAACCCGACATGAAATGACACTTGGTGTACATAGGGTTAACCATGTCTTTTCAGAGGCTGGATAGACATCTGTCTGGGATGATTTAGAGAATCCTGCTTTGAGCAGGGGGTTGGACCAGATGACCCAGGAGGTCCCTTCCAACTCTACCATTCTATGATTCTATGATTCTATGTAGTTTGATATCTGATTTGCACAAACAATTAAATCAGTCTATGTGTGCAAAATTTCACACCTGCAGGGGTTAATTAAAGGTGTAAATTCGTAGCAAAAAAGTCCGTTTTTTTTACAACGAATTTACACTTTAATTAACCCCTACAGGTGTGAAATTTTGCACACATAGACTGATGTAATTGTTTGTGCAAATCAGATAGCAAAGGACATGAAAAGACATGGTTAACCCTATGTACACCAAGTGTCATTTCATGTCGGGTGCTTCTGTCTTTTCACAGTAGCCGGCTTTACCCAGCAATTGAATCAGAGGATATTTTACTATGTAGAAGTGTATAAACTATACATATATGTATATATATATGTCACAATGACATGTATATATATATATATATATGTATTCTATGTGTGTATATTTAGTGTTTACAAGGAAATAAAGGTTTTTTTTAGTTGCGATATTTTATTCCCATAGACTTACATGTGACTTCCGGTATCGGGTATCGCCGATATTTTAATGGTATCGGCGATACCATTCCGATTCCGATACTTTTGGATATCGGAAAGTATCGCTCAACTCTAATCACTATGCATCAGTCAGTAGAGGAGCGATGTGCTGCAGGGAGGTCAGAGGAGTAATAATCTGCAGGATACATTACTATGCATCAGTCAGTAGAGGAGCGATGTGCTGCAGGGAGGTCAGAGGAGTAATAATCTGCAGGATACATCACTATGCATCAGTCAGTAGAGGAGCGATGTGCTGCAGGGAGGTCAGAGGAGTAATAATCTGCAGGATTTATCACTATGCATCAGTCAGTAGAGGAGCGATGTGCTGCAGGGAGGTCAGAGGTGTAATAATCTGCAGGATACATCAATATAAATCAGTCAGTAGAGGAGCGATGTGCTGCAGAGAGGTCAGAGGAGTAATAATCTGCAGGATTTATCACTATGCATCAGTCAGTAGAGGAGCGATGTGCTGCAGGGAGGTCAGAGGAGTAATAATCTGCTGGATTTATCACTATGCATCAGTCAGTAGAGGAGCGATGTGCTGCAGGGAGGTCAGAGGAGTAATAATCTGCAGGATTTATCACTATGCATCAGTCAGTAGAGGAGCGATGTGCTGCAGGGAGGTCAGAGGAGTAATAATCTACAGGATTTATCACTATGCATCAGTCAGTAGAGGAGCGATGTGCTGCAGAGAGGTCAGAGGAGTAATAATCTGCAGGATTTATCACTATGCATCAGTCAGTAGAGGAGCGATGTGCTGCAGGGAGGTCAGAGGAGTAATAATCTGCAGGATACATCACTATTAGGGTTGAGCATTCCGATACTGCAAATATCGGGTATCGGCCGATATTGGCTGTATCGGAATTCCGATTCCGAGTACCGATATTTTCGTCATATCGGATACCGGAATCGGGATTGTCACTGTCAGTGTCCGTCGGTCGGGTCTGTCAGGAGTCAGCGGCACTTACCCGGCAGAAGATCTCCGGCGGTCACATCCCGGACTGCTTAATGGCCACCATCCTCTTCTCCCCGGCGGTCACATGCAGTTTCTCGCGATAACTGCAGTGACTGCTGGGTAATCCCGGCCGTAAAGCAGTCCGATGACGTCACCGCCGGGGAAGCAGGTAATCAGCTGTGCTGCGCCGAGATGTCAGGCTCTGCCTGTCATTGCGATGTAGCAGAGTTGGATCGTCGCGGGACAGTCGTTACTATGGACTGCGTCGGACAGGTGGTATACTGTTGGTTTGTTTTTTTTATTTTTTTACAGGAGATCGATGGCGTCGCAGGAATGAGAGAGTAATAAAAGAAATGAAAACTGTGTTGTCTCTTTTATTTCATTAAAATACTTTTTTCTTCCTTTTTCTTTTTTTTACACATTTAAAAACTTTGGGATTAATAATGGATCGGTGTCTTATTGACACCTCTCCATTATTAACCGGGCTTATTATCACCGTGCAATCAACGGTGACAATAACCCCTTATTACCCCGCTTGCCACCGCTACAGGGCAGTGGGAAGAGCCGGGTAAAGTGCCACAATTGGCACATCTTTTGATGCGCCAAATGTGGGGCTGCTGTAGCCTGGTATTATCAGGCTGTTGAGGGCCAAAATCCATGGGCCTTGACAGTCTTTTAATACCAGGCCGCAGCAGTCTGCTTAGCTTGGCTGGTTAACAAAAATAGGGGGACCCCTACGCCGTTTTTTTTCGAGGGGATCCCCTATTTTTGTTAACCAGCCAAGCTAAGCAGACTGCTGTGGCCTGGTATTATCAGGCTTGCAAGGTCCATGGATATTGGATCCTTACCAGCCTGAAAAACCAGGCCTCAGCGGTCTGCTTCATCTGGCTGGTTAACAAAAATAGGGGGGACCCCACGCCAATTTTTTTCGAGGGGATCCCCTATTTTTGTTAATCAGCCAAGATATGCAGACTGCTGTGGCCTGGTATTATCAGGCTGGCAAGGTCCATGGATCTTGGCTCCTTAACAGCCTGAAAATCCAGGCCTCAGCGGTCTGCTTCATCTGGCTGGTTAACAAAAATAGGGGGGACCCCACGCCAATTTTTTTCGAGGGGATCCCCTATTTTTGTTAATCAGCCAAGATATGCAGACTGCTGTGGCCTGGTATTATCAGGCTGGCAAGGTCCATGGATCTTGGCTCCTTAACAGCCTGAAAATCCAGGCCTCAGCGGTCTGCTTCATCTGGCTGGTTAACAAAAATAGGGGGGACCCCACGCCATTTTTTTTCGAAGGGAACCCCTATTTTTGTTAATCAGTTCCCTCTGACGTCACTGATGGTGTCCCTGGCTGACCTGAAGTGAAAGTGGAAAGCAATCAATTAAGCTTTCCACTTCCTCTCCTGTCAGCCAGGAGAGGAGCTCATTCATTTGGGGGTTTACTGTGAGGCTGCAGCATTAGCTGCGGTCCCTGCAGTAAACATTAACCCTTTCTGAAGGATTACAGCGTGGGACCTGACTGTACATCGGATTGGTAAGAATAATTTTGCTTTATTATTTTATTTTTATTACAGGAAATGGTTTTAGCAGGTAAATAAAATATGGTCAAAAACTGTGTGATTATTTCATTAAACTTCTTTTTTATTAAAGTGTGTGTGTTTGATTTTTCTTTCATACAATAGGATTAATAATTGATAGTTGTCTAATTGACAGCTCTCAATTATTAACCTGGCTTAAAGTGACCTTTCAATTGCAAGGTCATTTTAACCCCTTATTAACCCATTCGCCACCGCTACAGGGCAATGGGAATAGACGGGCAAAGTGCCAGAAAGGGCAAATCTAATTAGAGATTTGCCCTTTCTGGGGTGTCTGGGGGCAGATGTTAAGTAGCCGGGGGGGGCCAAAAAAAATGGTCCCTCTCTGGGCTATTATTATCTGCCCCCACTCACTGGCTTTGTCTGTCTGGTCGCGAAAATAGGGCGGGAGCCCACGCATTTTTTTTCAGCAATTTTACACCTCATATATATATATACATGTCATTGAATTTGTGACACATATATATATATATTTATATTTATAGTTCATACACTTCTACATAGTATAATAGCCGCTAATTCAATTGACGGCTTTTGTGAAAATGCAGAACCCGACATGAAATGACACTTGGTGTACATAGGGTTAACCATGTCTTTTCAGAGGCTGGATAGACATCTGTCTGGGATGATTTAGAGAATCCTGCTTTGAGCAGGGGGTTGGACCAGATGACCCAGGAGGTCCCTTCCAACTCTACCATTCTATGATTCTATGATTCTATGTAGTTTGATATCTGATTTGCACAAACAATTAAATCAGTCTATGTGTGCAAAATTTCACACCTGCAGGGGTTAATTAAAGGTGTAAATTCGTAGCAAAAAAGTCCGTTTTTTTTACAACGAATTTACACTTTAATTAACCCCTACAGGTGTGAAATTTTGCACACATAGACTGATGTAATTGTTTGTGCAAATCAGATAGCAAAGGACATGAAAAGACATGGTTAACCCTATGTACACCAAGTGTCATTTCATGTCGGGTGCTTCTGTCTTTTCACAGTAGCCGGCTTTACCCAGCAATTGAATCAGAGGATATTTTACTATGTAGAAGTGTATAAACTATACATATATGTATATATATATGTCACAATGACATGTATATATATATATATATATATGTATTCTATGTGTGTATATTTAGTGTTTACAAGGAAATAAAGGTTTTTTTTAGTTGCGATATTTTATTCCCATAGACTTACATGTGACTTCCGGTATCGGGTATCGCCGATATTTTAATGGTATCGGCGATACCATTCCGATTCCGATACTTTTGGATATCGGAAAGTATCGCTCAACTCTAATCACTATGCATCAGTCAGTAGAGGAGCGATGTGCTGCAGGGAGGTCAGAGGAGTAATAATCTGCAGGATACATTACTATGCATCAGTCAGTAGAGGAGCGATGTGCTGCAGGGAGGTCAGAGGAGTAATAATCTGCAGGATACATCACTATGCATCAGTCAGTAGAGGAGCGATGTGCTGCAGGGAGGTCAGAGGAGTAATAATCTGCAGGATTTATCACTATGCATCAGTCAGTAGAGGAGCGATGTGCTGCAGGGAGGTCAGAGGTGTAATAATCTGCAGGATACATCAATATAAATCAGTCAGTAGAGGAGCGATGTGCTGCAGAGAGGTCAGAGGAGTAATAATCTGCAGGATTTATCACTATGCATCAGTCAGTAGAGGAGCGATGTGCTGCAGGGAGGTCAGAGGACTAATAATCTGCAGGATACATCACTATACATCAGTCAGTAGAGGAGCGATGTGCTGCAGGGAGGTCAGAGGAGTAATAATCTGCAGGATACATCACTATGCATCAGTCAGTAGAGGAGCGATGTGCTGCAGGGAGGTCAGAGGAGTAATAATCTGCAGGATACATCACTATACATCAGTCAGTAGAGGAGCGATGTGCTGCAGATCTGTATAGTGGATACTCTGCAGAAACGAACTACTGACCCCCTGTCGTGCTCTAGCTCACCAACATTAACCCTTTGCATGCCCTAGCCCACCAGGGATCCAGGCAATGGGTTCTGTGTGTTGAGACCCCGGTTACTCTGAGGCCGCTCAGCAGCTGATTATTGGCGCTGTGCATGTGCAGTAATATCCACAGCACCGGACATCCTGTGACCACACTGCGCACCCACCTGCCAGAGATGAGAAGGGACAGCCGGTCAATAGGGGTCTTGCCCTCCAGGGCGTAGCTCTGGTCCGCGCTCAGTGGATGGACCTCCATGCCGCTGCAGTGAGCGATCTCCTTGAAGACGGGCAAAGGAACCTGCAGCGGTTGGTATAGGGTGCGGTACACGGCATCATAGTCCTGCCCATAAGATTCCCCGCGAAGTCGGTAGATGAGATGAGCGATCTGGACGAGGCAGGCCACTATCAGCAGCACGTTCCAGACCACCGTGTCCACCCCGCAGGTCCACAGCCAGCCCCACAGCACCATGCAGAAGAAGCCGACCGACAGCAGCACAAAGACGTAGATGCAACCCAAGATGCCACTGCCCCCCATGAATGCCAGCAAGAGAATGAAGCTGGCCAGCTGGTACATGCTCCCCTCCATGTAGAACCTCCATCCCACACAATGGGGGGCATACAAGAAGTGGTCCAGCGCTGAACTGGAGGCCGACATCCTAACTCCTTCACCTGCAGAGAAGAACAGGACAGGAGGTCACCATGACGGATCAATCTGTCTAATAATGTACACTAACAACATGGCCACAGATGGGAAAGAACGAAAAATCACTCATAGCACTGACCTTCAGCCACCACAAGAGGGCGATCACTTCATACCATTTTATACTGCTCCTACTTATCTGAACTCAAGCTTCACTTGAGCTCCCCCTAGTGGTGGAGGTTTAAATCTGTATGAAGTGAGCTCCCTCTAGTGGTGACTGTATAAATCTGTATGTAGTGAGCTCCCTCTAGTGGTGACTGTATAAATCTGTATGTAGTGAGCTCCCTCTAGTGGTGGCTGTATAAATCTGTATGTAGTGATCTCCCTCTAGTGGTGGCTGTATAAATCTGTATATAGTGAGCTCCCTCTAGTGGTGACTGTATAAATCTGTATGTAGTGAGCTCCCCCTAGTGGTGACTGTATAAATCTGTATGTAGTGAGCTTCCTCTAGTGTTGGCTGTATAAATCTGTATGTAGTGAGCTCCCTCTAGTGGTGACTGTATAAGTCTGTATGTAGTGAGCTCCCTCTAGTGGTGACTGTATAAATCTGTATGCAGTGAGCTCCCCCTAGTGGTGACTGTATAAATCTGTATGTAGTGAGCTCTCCCTAGTGGTGACTGTATAAATCTGTATGTAGTGAGCTTCCTCTAGTGGTGGCTGTATAAATCTGTATGTAGTGAGCTCCCTCTAGTGGTGACTGTATAAATCTGTATATAGTGAGCTCCCTCTAGTGGTGACTGTATAAATCTGTATGCAGTGAGCTCCCCTAGTGGTGACTGTATAAATCTGTATGTAGTGAGCTCTCCCTATTGGTGACTGTATAAATCTGTATGTAGTGAGCTCCCTCTAGTGGTGGCCGTATAAATCTATACGTAGTGAGCTCCCTCTAGTGGTGGCTGTATAAATCTGTATGTAGTGAGCTCCCTCTAGTGGTGGCTGTATAAATCTGTGTGTAGTGAACTCATTTATTATAAAAAATACAAAACTTACAATTAATAAAGAACAAAAATCCAAACCCCAGCAAAACAACCGTCCGAGTCCAACATTACCCCCCCAGTCCAAGCAAAAGTCCGAGTCCAGCATAACTGCCCCATTCAAAGTAACCCCCCCCCCCAAAACAAACTCTGTCCTCTTCCTCAGAGAAGCTTCCTCCTCCATCTTTCTCTCTGATGCTGCACCAGGGATTCCCGGCCGGTCTCCCATTCCTGTACTTGCCCGGCCTCAAGCTGCTTAGCGGCTGCGATCTGAGAAAGGCGACTTCAGCCTAGAATGGCAGCCGACTTCATCTCACTTTTTGTTTCCTCCAGATCTCCTCCTCCCCAGGTTACGTCACCCAAGGAGAGAAGAAACATTTTATTAATACCACATACACACTTCACACCAAACCTGACAAAGAAAACTCTGCTCCATCGCCCAAAAAGAAACACAAAAGCCACCTGGCTTAAAACACATCTATCTAAACCACACAATTTTTTTTTCTTTTTTACATATATATATATTATTTTTTTTTTGCTTACACAGCAAATACAACTATAACAAACCTACCACCAACCCCCCTCCCACCACATAAAAAAA